>NW_026469785.1:0-13197 GCF_026875155.1 Cherax quadricarinatus
TGTAAAAGAAATCAGGTTTAGATAAGGCTAAAGAGATTTGTGGCTTTAGGTTTTGGGAAAAAAGGTGTATGACAGGGTGGTTTAGGGGGGGGCAATGTGGCAGATGTTGCAGGTGTATGGTATAGGAAGTATCTTACTGAAAGCAGTGAATAGTTTTTACGAGGATAGTGAGGCTCAAGTTAGAGTATGTAGGAAAGAGGGAGATTATTTCCCAGTGAAAGTAGGCCTTAGACAAGGATGTGTGATGTCACCATGGTTGTTTAATATAATTATAGATGGGGTTGTAAGAGAAGTAAATGCGAGGGTCTTGGCAAGAGGCGTGGAGTTAAAAGATAAAGAATCACACAGTGGGAGTTGTCACAGTTGCTCTTTGCTGATGACACTGTGCTCTTCGGAGATTCTGAAGAGGAGATGCAGAGGTTGGTGGATGAATTTGGTAGGGTATATGAAAGAAGAAAAGTGAATACAGGAAAGAGTAAGGTTATGAGGATATAAAGATTAGGTGATGAAAGATTGGATATCAGATTGGAAGGAGAGAGTGGAGGAGGTGAGTGTATTTAGATATTTGGGAGTGGATGTGTCAGCAGATGGGTCTATGAAAGATGAGGCGACTCATAGAATTGATGAGGGGAAAAGGGTGAGCAGTGCACTTAGGATTCTGTGGAGACAAAGAACTTTGTCCTTGGAAGCAAAGAGGGGAATGTATGAGAGTATAGTTTTACCAACGCTCCTGTATGGGTGTGAAGCATGGGTGATGAATGTTGCAGCGAGGAGAAGGTTGGAGGCAGTGGAGATGTCATGTCTGAGGGCAATGTGTGGTGCGAATATAATGCAGAGAATTCGAAGTTTGGAAGTTAGGAGGTGTGGGATTGCCAAAACTGTTGTCCAGAGGGCTGAGGAAGGGTTGTTGAGGTGGTTCGGACATGTAGAGAGAATGTAGCGAAACAGAATGACGTCAAGGGTATCAGTCTAGTGGAAGGAAGGCAGGGTAGGGGTTGGCCTAGGAAAGGTTTCGTGTACGAGGGGCTTGGACTTCCAGCGGGCATGCATGAGCATGTTTGATAGTGAATGGAGACAAATGGTTTTTAATACTTGACGTGCTGTTGGAGTGAGCAAAGCAACATTTATGAAGGGATTCAGGGAAACCGGCAGGCCGGACTTGAGTCCTGGAGATGGGAAGTACAGTGCCTGCACTCTGAAGGAGGGGTGTTAATGTTGCAGTTTAAAAACTGCAATGTAAAGCACCCTTCTGGCAAGAGTGATGGAGTGAATGATGTTGAGTTTTTCTTTTTCAGGCCACCCTGCCTTGGTGGGAATCGGCCAGTGTGTTAATAATTTTCTAAAAAAGACCCAATACCTCTATAACAAGCACTGCCCTAAAAAAACTAAACAGATGACAGCTAAGAGACTGAACAGTCCCTGGTTAACACCCAGCATTCTCAAATCCATAAATACAAAACACCAATATGAAAAACAGTACAGAATGGGTCACATAACCAGAGACCAAACAAAACGTTACTCGTCAATCCTAACCAGCCTGATAAGAAGGGCAAAAAAATTGTATTATGAGAACAGATTATCCAACTTACGAGGTGATATAAAAAAAAGTCCTGGAAAACCCTATCAGAAATTCTAGGAACAAAAAAGATATCACGAAATAGCGAAATAAAATTAGCAAAATCAGATGAACCCCAACTCCCACCAACAGAAACAGCAGACTCAATGACTTCTTCTCCACTATAGGACAAAACCTTGCCAATAAAATCCCAAGCTCAGATACCCCACCAAATGACTACCTCACTGGCAACTACCCGAACACACTGTTCCTAGCTCCGACTAACCCATACGAAGTCTCCCTTATTATCAACACGCTAAAAAACAAGGCAGGAGATTTAAATACCTTACCACCCTTTATATACAAAAAAGTGTCACAAGTGCTATCACCAATCATTGCAACACTCTTTAACAAATCCATTGAATCCTCCACCTTCCCTACAGTACTCAAAATAGCAAGGGTCACCCCGATCCACAAAGGAGGAGACCAAACAGAGTTGAATAACTATAGGCCAATATCCAACTTTCACCCTCTCAAAAATCTTCGAAAAATTAATTCATAAACGAATCTACTCCTACCTTATCTCCCAAAACATACTCAACCCCTGCCAATTTGGATTCAGGCCAAATAAAAATACTAATGATGCTATTATACACATGCAATAGAGAAAAAAGAAGTCCCACTGGGGATCTTCATTGACTTACATAAAGCTTTTGATACAGTTAACCATGACTTGCTCCACGTAAAATTGTCACACTATGGTATAAGAGGGCACTCCCTCAACTACCTCAAGTCATACCTCAGCAACAGAAGCCAATATGTGTATGCAAATGGGGCAAACTCTTCTGCACAACCAATTACAGTTGGTGTCCCACAGGGAAGTGTCCTTGGCCCTCTTCTCTTTCTCCTATACATAAATGACCTACCAAATGCTTCGCAATTACTCAAACCCACACTATTTGCAGATGACACTCATACGTCTTCTCCCACCCGAGCCCAGTCACGCTAGCCAATACTGTAAATACCGAATTACAGAAAATATTACCTGGATGAGGACTAACAAACTTACACTAAACATTGACAAAACCTACTTCATTCAGTTTGGTAACAGAGCTACAGATGTCCCTCTTAACATAATGATAAACGGATCACCTATCACAAAGCTAACAGAGGGAAAATTCTTAGGAATCCACCTTGATAATAGACTCAAATTTCATACACATATACAACAAATTTCTAAGAAAATTTCCAAGACTGTAGGCATACTATCGAAGATACGGTACTATGCTCCACAGTCAGCCCTCCTGGCCCTATATCACTCTTATTTACCCCTATCTCACCTATGGAATTTGTGCATGGGGCTCAACAACAAGTAACCATCTCAGATCACTAATTACCCAACAAAAGGCTGCAGTTAGAATGATAACAAATTCTCACTATAGGCAGCACACTCCTCCAATATTCAATACACTAAACCTACTCACCATACAAAACATTCATACTTATTACTGCACCTATTACATACATAGAACACTTAACTCTGATATTAACCCTCCCCTCAAACATCTCCTTTCCAACCTCAACAGAACACATGACCATAACACAAGGCACAGATCACTCTTTGATGTTCCTCGTGTCCATCTCACACTATGCAAAAACTCAATGCACATAAAAGGCCCTAAAATCTGGAACTCATTACCTGTTAAATATAAAAGAAACACTACCTGTTTATAAATTCAAGTCTCTTCTCAAAGATCACTTACCACCAAAACCAAATAAATACTGAATAACTGAACCTTATAAATTGTATATCTTAAATGTTTCTCACAATTATATCACATAAATGTTAAACCTAAAACCCAATCTAACTTTATTATTTTTTAAATACACTACCTAACAGAATACTCCATTCTTCTGAATGTACAACAATGCATACAACCATATGACCTGCCCTTTGTAATACTCACTTGGCTTTATAGTAATTTTTTTTACTTTAAAAATTTTTAATACGGGGGAATGCCCTCATTGTTTGGGTTCATTTAAATTTAAATTTTTAACCCCAGCCCGTAAATGCTATGCATAGTATAAGTGGTTTTGGGCATGCTGCTTTTTATCTTATTTTTTGTACCTCTGAAATTGTGCTTAAAAATTTTTAAATAAAAAAAAAAAAATTAAAATTTAAAAAAAAAAAAATTGTCACCGGGTGTGGAAGTTTTCAGGGGCCATTACTTTGAATTTTTGTACTTTTTTTCGTGTTTGAAAAACCCCGGTAAAAGGATTGGGGCCCTAAATTCATTACCTTAGTAACGCCTTGATTGCCCCGATCTACCTGGAGTTCATTAATTTTGAAAATAGTATTTTTTCTAATTTGGGGTCCGGGCCCGTGGACCCTCCCGCCCCCGGGGATGGGAAATGGGGGCATAACCCATATTAAACTAATTTGGAGTTTTGAGTGTTTTTTTTTCGGGGCGATAAGTCTTCAGTTTTTTGTAGTTGATTAAATTGTTGTAAATTGCAATTTTTTTACACAGGCTTTCCCGTATCGCCCGGGACCTGCTTGCGTTTGGGGTTTGAATTTAATTTTTTTGGGAGGTCCATGTGTTTCCCCCAAATTTTATAATTTGTGCAGTAAATTTAAAAGGGGATTTAAATACCCCTGTAAGGAGGGAAAAATTGTCCTGTCTATTACTGTTTTGTCCTTGATGGTTGTGGGGGTAGATCCCAGGAATGGGGAAATTGGGAAAAAAGATTTTGGGAAACGTGTTTGGCAATGGAGTGGTGAATGAAATTCTTCTCGGCAGTGTCTCCCGGGGTTGGGGTTTAAAAAGATTTTAAGGGCCCCGTCGTTGCTGTCTAAAGAATGACGAGGATAGTGATAAATTTCGCGTGCCTTCCCCCCCAGGAAAATTGGGTTTGTGACTTGAAAAAGCCCACTGTGGGGCAAAAAACATTGTCAAAAAAGCATCCAAATTATACTAAAACGGTTTTTTTTCCGTGTGGGTTTATTTTATACCTTTTTTTTTTCCCAAAATTCGGGGAGGTGGCTTTCGGGGATGATGACTCCCCGGGGTACTTCCCCACACTAGCCAGCCGGCTACTTCCCACAACACGTTTTGATTTGATTTGGGACTTTTTGCACGAGTAAATAAAATTATCAACTTGTAGTTTGGGGCAACATTAAAACGGGGTTTGGGGCCCAAAATTTTCTGTTAGTGGGATGGTTTGTAAAGGACCGGGCCTAGTATGGGCCAACAGGTCGCTGCATTGTTCCTGCCTTTATTTTCCCATACACCAAAAATTTTTAAATGTTTGGGGGTTTAGCTTTAACTGACTTGACTAAATAATACTTACTGATTTGACTGAAGGAAGGGTGTTTACACATGGAAAACGAAATTTTTTTTTCTGTAAGGTCAGGGGGTTTTTCTTTTTTTTTTTTTTTAAATTTTCCCTCCCCACCCTACCTTCAAAAACCTCTATAATATCATTTTTTTATTATTTTAAAAGGCATCTTTGTCATGCTTTTGTTCTGTTAAACCAAAATTTTCCCCTGGAATATGGGTTAGATAACTTTTTTAAATGTAAAAGTATTATTAAAAATTTTTATTTTGCTGTGAGCTTAAACCTTTTTTTTAAATAAAAAAACCTTTGGTGTAGTCCCAAAAATTTCCCCCCAAAACAGGTCGCGCCTTTCCCAACCCTTTTTGCCTTCAAATTTTTGGCAAGTTCTAAGGGAAAATTTAACCCTTTGGTTGCCCCCACTACAGCCACAAAAGTATCTTTTTCTGAAAATTTTTTCTTTGACAAATCAAAAACTTTTGTAAACATTTTTTTTTTTTTGGGGAAAAGGTCATGGCAGTAAAAGGTTTAATGACTACAGTTAATTAGATTTTTATTAAAAAAAAAATTTCCAGGGATTTTGGGGCCATAGGGACTGGAAAAAAAATTTGGGGGAATTTTTTGTTCATGACCCCATGATGTTCTTTGACTTGGTAAACATGGAGATAAATAGGTACAAGCCTGTACGGGGGAAGGCTAGTAACTTTTAAAATTTCCACAGTACCTAAACATTACTAGTCTTTAAGCCCTTCACTTACCCGGGGGAAATTTAAACAAATTTTTAAATTTGGTGATTGGAAAAAGTGGGAAAGTACAGAAAGTTTGAAAAATTTGTAGGGAAAAATCTTGTGTCATAAACCAAAAATTTTTGTTTAAATTTTTACAGCCACAACAGTATACAAATTTAATATAAAAATCACCAGGGGAAATTCTGGGGAAAAATTAAAACCCAAAATTTTTTTTCTGCAAACCAATCAATACATGAAATGTTTTTATTTCCTATGCTTTAAACAAAAGAAAAAATGTGAGGATATGAAATTGTTTATATACAAACTGAAGGAACTAAAAAATTTTGTACCTGTTGCTTTAAAATTCAAATTTTTTTCCTATAAGGATTAAAATCCCTGATTTTACAAAATTTGGTTTTTGTTTGGTTTACATGTAGAAAAATTTGTGATTATTTTTCCACTGAACGCTTGGGGCCATGGCTGATTTTTTGGGGGGCATTTTTTTAGTTTTATTTTTAAATTGTAAAGTTTTAACAAATTATGAGGTAAGTTGGTATATGGAATTCGTTTTTTAAAATAAAGGAAAAAGAGGGGAAAATTTAAAATAAAATTTTGAATCCCAAATACCATGTATACTGCACACACTGGGCATCAATTTGATTACGTTTTTTATTTGGTGAAAATATACGACTTGAAATTTTCTGGGTTGCCCAAGAATGTACCGGCCCCAATAGAATCCCCCCCAGTGTTCATATGCTCTGTTTCCTTCCCTTGTTTTAATCGGGTTTAAAAAATAAAAGGGAACCTGGACGTACTGTGTAAAAGGGTTGTTTCATTATCCCATTTGTGCATAAATTTTTAGCTGATAAACATGCATTTTTTTGTTTTAATCTTTGTTGGGTTTCAGGGCCACTGACGTTTTTTCGAGCCAAGCCGCCCGTGTTTTAGGGGGGGGGGATTTCGCCCAAAGTGGAAGAATTTTTTGACTAAAAAACTAGTTTCATTCCCCCAGATACACCCTGAAGCCAGCAAAAAAGGGGGGGGGGTACGGGCCCAAAAATATTTCCTGACGGGCCCCCGGGGGGCAAAACCCCCCTTCCCCGTTGAGAAGGACAGGAAAAGGAAAAATTTGTGCCCCCCAAGCATGTGCAAAGGGCCGAAAGGGAGAGTATTCCATGCAGAGTGATAACGGGGGCACCACAAAGGAAGTGTTCCACCGTCTCGGGCTGTGGGGGACACCACGGGCAGTATGTAGATTTCCGTCGTCTGAATTGGTACAGATGGGGAGGCCGTCCCCAAGTCCCCAAACTTAAAGGATTTCCGTGCAACGTCCACCCGAGGGTTTGGGGGATGGTGACCCCAAGGGCAGGGGCCTTTAAAATTCGAACAGAGCCCCCAAACGCCGAAAAAAGAAAAGGGGAGGTTGCCAGGCCCTTTGCCCTGATGGAAAAAATTCCCTTCCAAACGGGCCCGTGAAATCACTTTTTGGCCCGGGGGCAAGGGGGGTAATAGTAGGAGTGGGGGCGAAAGGGGAGGCCCCCCAACCTGCCACTTAAATTCCCCCGGAAACCCCAACATAGGTGGGTACCCAAACTAAAGGGGAGATGCCCCCAACCTGGGCTCCACAAGAAGCCGGGGAAAGGGGATTGTCTGACGAACGGGAAAAAGCGGGAAACCTTTGGACTGGCAAGCACAAAAGTGCCGGGGAAAAGATTGGGAATCAAAAAAAACCCAAATGGTTTGGGGGGAATGTGATCTAACAAAAGGCAGAGCCTGGTAAAGGCGAAGAGCTCCCCTCCCAAAACCCGAATGAGCAGGGTCCACCCGCCACTTTTTAAACGGGGGAGAGAGTTTAGCGAAAAAGGGCCCCCAGAGGATGGGGAAAGGGGGGGGGGTTTTTTAGATGGGGAAAAAAAAGAGCCATTGTAAGAGTGAAACTCTCTAAATAAAACTCAACAAATTTTGGGGGGGGGGGGGTTCCCCTTTTTTTGTAGTGCCAATCGGGGTGTTTTACCCGTGTCGGGTTTTCCAGCCGGGGGAACACCAGAGCCCTGGATTTTACCGGGGGAGAGAGTTACGGAGGTCAACGCCCCTGGGGCCCTGGTCTGTGATCGGGCCCGCCGGGTTTGGATCAGAGCCTGAAAAAAAAAAACCCGGGCCCTGTTCCTGCTGGCTGCACGAAAACCCAAACGTGGGAGCCAAAAGCCCGGCGGTCAGGTACTGATTTTTAGGTGTTGCCCAGTCCCAGCTTGAAGACTCCCAGGGGTCCCTTTTGGGGTAATCCCCTTATGCCCTTGCGGGGAGGCAGTTGAACATTGGGGCCCCCTGACACTTATTGTAGGGGCCCTCTTAAAGTGCTAGTGAAAACCCCTGCTTTTAAATTGGGGGGATGTTGCTCATCTCCCCAAGTTTTTCCTGTTTTCGTAGTGAGTGATTTTCTTTTGTGCAAGTTTGGTACTAGTCCCTCTAAAAGGGTTTTCCCGGTGTATATAATCGTATAAACTCCCCCCGCCTACGTTTTCCCGGGAATACGGTTTTAGGAACATCAATTTCTCCGTAATTAGGGGTTTTATCTCTGTTATGCGCACCATGAAGGTTTTTCTGTACATTTTTTAGGTACCCAAATTTTTCCGCCTTGAAATTTTTGCTTTTTATTTGCCCGCAATATTCTAGCCCAGATAGAACAAGTGACCTGAAGTGTATCATGGGCTTGGGGGTCCCTATTTTTTTAAGGTTCTCATTTTTCCATCCTGTCATTTTTCTAGCAGCTTCACTGATACAATGTTATTGTTCTTGAAGGGGAGATCCTCCGACCCTAACTCCCCCGGTCTTCGACGTTGGGGTTTTTTTTTTTCGCTCTATTTTTTTGGCCGGGAAAAAATTTTTTTTGTCTCTGATGAAGAGGGGGGGAGTCATCACAAGTGCGGAAGGTTTTAAAGGGAGGTCAGGGAACATGGGCCCCGGGTACAAAGGAAGGGCTGAACCAAAACCCTAAAGGGCACAGAGGTTCTCCCCCACATTTTGGGGGAGGGAGGCGGCAGGGGGGAGAAAAAAGGCAGTTTCCTCGTGTCCTCACCGACAAGAGAAGGAATATCCCTGCTCTGCCTCCAAGGGTGATTGGGGGGGGAGGGGGGAAAGGGCCCCCCGTATAATAATATTTAAAAATAATTTTAAAAATAATAATAATTTAAAAATTTTATTTTTTTGGGAAAAGGGTTTGTGTTTTAAAATTAAATTTTAAACTTTTTTCCCATTTTATTACAATGCTGAGTTTTCAGAATTTGGTTTAAATTTGTGGGTTTTCATGTAAATAAAATAATAAATTTCAGAGTTTTTACCACTAAAAAAGCCTAGCCCTGGCTAGGCATTTGGGCGACCTTTTGTTAAAACTTGGGGTTTAAAAAAGTTACAGAAAATTTTGAGAAGTTTTGGGATTATGGCCCAATGGCTAAATACTAGTTTTGAGTTTTGCCCGTGAAAGCTTTTTTTTGGCAACCCAAAATTTTCAGTATTGGAGTATCACAGGGCCCAACCCCTTTTTAATTTTAAAATTCATTATTTTGGGGGGGGGATTGAGATTGATATTTCTGTTTAAAGGTCAAAAGGGTGAGTGAGTGTAAGTGTTAAAACCAGGTGGTATTCGGATTATTAATTTTACCCGGGGTGTTTAGGGGGATAAGATGTTTTCTGATTGGGAGTTTTTAAGGTGATAATGATGTGCAGTTTTTTAAATTTTTTCCCCGGTTTGGGTGTTCTGATTTAGGGCCTTTTACAACATTAATTTTTGTAAAAATTTAGCGGGGGCACGGGGGAAAGCCGATGTTTGTGTCCCGGGGTTGTGCCTTTTGGTTTTGTCACAACATCCAAAAAAAAGGTTTTTGGTCAAGGGTTAAAAATTGGAAAATTTTAAAGGGCCTGTAGATGTAATTGCACCCGTAGTAAGTGTGGATGTACCCGAAAAGGGGGTAAGTTTAGATCTTTTGAAGAGGGGGGGGGGGGGGTTTTTGCCAGGGGGGGATTTAAATGATTTTTTTCTTACCCGCGGCTTTTTGTTGGGGTTTTTATTGGCCCTTTTAAATGTTGGGTTTCTTTCGTTAACCCCAAGCACAGATAGCATAGGTAGGTAAGGATGTATAAGTGAGTGGTTTATGTGAGAAACGCCCGTTTGTGGCACGTGTATCGTTTTCTTGGAGAAGGGTACCAACCCTTTTGGATCTTTTTTGGTTTGTGGTTGGATATGGGTGCTGAAGTTTTAGGTTGTTGTCGAGGTTTAGGCCTAGGAATTTGCCCCCTTAGCCTGTTAAATTTGTGTTTTCGATTTAATTTAATTTTTCGCATCTCCTGCCCCTGCTTTCCAAAAAATAATGTAGTTTGGTTTTTTTCACGTTTAAACGTAAGTTTATTGGGTGTCATCCAAAATCGATATTTTGATCAGCTCCCCCATTAACAAAGGTGTTGAGGGTTGCAAGATTAGGGGGAGAGATGACATAAGTCGTGTCATCACAAAAGAATGGGGGGTTTAGGTTTCGAGATAGTTTGGAAGATCCTTGTGTATATGGGAAGAGCAGGGGACCCAAGGGGCGCTTCCCTGTGGAACTCCAGTATTTTGTGGCTGGGGTTTTTGTGCTGTTTTCTTTAATGGTGAAAACTGTAAACCCATTAGTAAGGGGAAGATTTGAAATAAGCAAGCGCATGGCCCCCTTATACCATAAAGGTCAAGTTTGGGGGAAATAGGATGCCGTGGGCTACTGTTCAAAAGCTTTTCTTAGGTCAATAAAAATTCTAGGGATATTCCTTATTTTCCAATGTGTGTTAAAACAGATCTAGCATTTTTAAAAACATCGGGTGTTTTATTTTTTCCCGGGAAACCAAAATTGGGAGGGGGCCCAGAAAGTTTTGTGACTTATAAAAAGAAATATCCCGTGCACGGGGTTTCTCAAAGAAATTTTTTTAGCAAGGTTTAAATTTGATATTGGCCTATAGTTTTTTAAATCCCTTGGGTCACCACCTTTATGTAAATTTTTTAAAACCCCTTTCCGCTTTTAGTAGTTTTTGGGGAAAAGGTTTCTAGCCCTTTTAGTGACTTGTTTAAAAAAACAATGAAATGAAAGCGAGAGGACATGGGGCCCCTCTTGTACAATAATGGTGGGACATGAGGGCAGATTCCCAGAGTTTTTTTTAAATGAATTTAAAAAATCTCGGTTTACTTTCCCGGGGTCCGTTGGGGCAAGATATAAGGAAAATTTGGGGGGAAAATTTCCCTCTAGGTAGTCCCCGGATGGGAAAGGGGACGTGGGATTTTATTGGGGAGGGTTAGAACCTATGGGTTTAAAGTCGTTTTTTCTTGTTTTGCTGGGGTTTGGGTTTGGTTTGCAGTGGTGTTTTTTATTAGGTTTAGTTAGGGGCAAAATTCTTGTTTTTTTTCAGTTTGTGGGGGCCCCCAGAAACTGAGTTTTTTCCCCGGGCCCTTTTTTTATCCCCCTCTTGTGCAGTGAATCTTTCTGGAGTATAAAGTTGTTTGGCTTTTTTTATTGCTTTTGGGGAGGTGATGGGAAAATTTTTTTTAAGAATATCTTTTGTTTTTAAGCCCTGTCTATATTGCTTTTCATATTTGGGGTTTTTTTATCAATGGATTTCCGAATGGTGCTGGATTTGCCAAAGGGAAAACCAAAACCTTTGTTTGGTCTTTCGTTTTTTTTAGGACAAAGTTTGTTTTATGTCTAAATAAATTTTTTAAGAAAATGTCTGTCCATCATCAATAACCCTTGGCCTTGGGGAATTTGTAGGGCCCGTCAAATCTCTAGGGCAGCTTTTGAACTTCCTTAATTTAGGGCCCCATCTGGGGTCCCCAAAAGAGACCCGTTGCATTCAAGTGGGGGGGTTTACTAATTTTTTTTGGGAAGGGTTTGGGGTAGTGGGCGGGGAAATGCTATTTTGATTTTTTTCCCCGATTTAAAAGGGGGGGGTATTTTATTGGTCCATATGTGGTCTATTATGGTTGCCCCTTGTTCATTTAGCCTGGTTGGTTTTTGTTAGTTGGAAAGGAAGTGTGTTTTATATTGTTGATGAAATCAGTTACAGGTGATTTTTTAGTAGGCCAAGGTTGATGTTGAAGGGCCCCCGCTAAGAGGTGGGGGGGGTGCTTAAATTTAAATTGGGCTATTTGTGCCTTTTAAATTTTCACTGAAAAATTTGGGGTTTGTTGTGGGGGTTTTCCGGTAAATGGCACCGAATTTTTATAGGGGGTCCCTTTAAGGGTTTTTTAAGTAAAATTAGCAAAAAAGAAATTTTTCCATATTTTTTCACTAAAAAAAATTGGGCTTTATTGCAAGATAATTGGGGTTTTGGTTTAAAAGTAGCAATACCACCCCCAACATGGCATGGCCCGCATTGGGTTTTTCTGTATCCTGGGAGAGGGGAGTAAACTATTTTCCCCGTTTTAGACCCGGTTTGGGAAGAATAATGCAGGAGAAGGGTTTTTTCTTTTTGTGATTCAAAGGGGTGGGCAGGAGGTCATCATAGTGGGGCTTTAAAACCTGATGTTGTAGTTAAGTACTGATAGACTTTATCAATTTTTTAGGGTAGGCTGCTTTGAGCTGTGTAGAAAGGCAGTTACTTTCCCTTAGGTTTTGATTTTGTCAGAGGTTGACCCCAATAATAGAACAATCTAACATTTTTGATCTAAAAAAATTTCTTTCAAAATTTCCCGGAAATAAAAAATACGTAATTTAAAATTTCGCGTAAAAATTTTTTTTCTAACGAATATAATTTTTAAAACATGAAGCATACACCAACAACTTTCCTTGACATAATTTTTTCACTTTTCCTTGCTACAATACTTTTTGGGTTCTCTTCTCACTGAAACTTTTTAATGTTAGGAGTGGTACTTGATAATGCCCAATGAATATAGCTTTCAACTGCAGTCCAATTCCCCTGTTTGGACTTTAATTTTGCAAAAAATAAAAATTTCCCCTCGCAAGAAAATTGATGCAAATGGGCCAAAAAAAAAATCTGACTGCAAGTGTTTTAAAGATTTTTATTAAATAATTTATACGGCCCAAAAATTTTTCCTGGTAACGGTAGTCCCCATTTAAGCTGGAAAAAAATTTTTCCCGGGCCCAAAAACCCCCTTGTGCAAAAGCCTCGGGGAAAACCCCCTGAACATTGTTTTTCGAAAGGGTTCCCCCATGAAAAAAAAAAAAACATCCCTTGCCCGTCCACCTCCGAAAGCACTGAAATTCATCCCGCATCTTTGTAAATTTCTTGAGAATATGTCCCCGCATGGCCCCTTTCATCCACACCCGGAAAAAAGAAACAAAAAAAAAAAAAAAAATAGTTCCCCCTTTTTTTCTTTCCCATTCAGAGTTCTAATTTCTCCAAAAAAAAAAAAAAAAAAAAAAAATATTCCTTGGGCGGGGAAAACGATTTACCCTTTTCATTGCAGGGTGAAGATTCAGTTTGTTTAAAATGCCAAAAATATAGACAAAATGCTATTTTTAAATTTTGAAAAGTTCAAACTTTTTAGTGATACTGCCCCCTGGGGGGAGCAGCACAGGATAATACTGCACCACCTCTTTG
>NW_026469786.1:0-10632 GCF_026875155.1 Cherax quadricarinatus
AGAAGACCCAGCCCACAGGGAACTAACACGAAGACCGTACGTACAATACACAGAAGACCAGTACAGTACAATAACACAGAAGACCAGTACAGTACAATAACACAGAAGACCAGTACAGTACAATAACACAGAAGGACCAGTACAGTACAATAACACAGAAGACCAGTACAGTACAATAACACAGAAGACCAGTACAGTACAATAACACAGAAGACCAGTACAGTACAATAACACAGAAGACCAGTACAGTACAATAACACAAAGACCAGTACAGTACAATAACACAGAAGACCAGTACAGTACAATAACACAGAAGACCAGTACAGTACAATAACACAGAAGACCAGTACAGTACAATAACACAGAAGACCAGTAACAGTACAATAACACAGAAGACCAGTACAGTACAATAACACAGAAGACCAGTACAGTACAATAACACAGAAGACCAGATACAGTACAATAACACAGAAGACCAGTACAGTACAATAACACAGAGACCAGTACAGTACAATAACAAAGAAGACCAGTACAGTACAATAACACAGAAGACCAGTACAGTACAATAACACAAAGACCAGTACAGTACAATAACACAGAAGACCAGTACAGTACAATAACACAGAAGACCAGTACATGTACAAAACACAAAGACCAGTACAGTACAATAACACGAAGACCAGTACATACAAATAACCAGAAGACCAGTACAGTAAATAACACAGAAGACAGAAGTACAATAACACAGAAGACCCGTACAGTACAATAACCAGAAGACCAGAACAGAAAAAACACAGAAGACCATTACAGTACAATAACACAAAGACCCGTAAGTACAATAACACAGAAGCCAGTTGAGTAAAATAACACAGGAGACCAATAAGTACAATAACACAGAAGACCAAAACAGTACAATAACACAGAAGACCAGTACAGTACAATAACACAGAAGACCAGTCAGTTTCAATAACACAGAAGAAGTACAGTACAATAACACAGAAGACAGTACAGTACAAAACACAGAAGGACCAGCCAGTACAATAACACAGGGAAGGGCCGTACAGTACAATAACACAGAAGACCAGTACAGTACAATAACACAGAAGACCCGTACAGTACAATAACACAGAAGACCAGTACAGTACAATAACACAGAAGACCAGTAAGTTTCCAAAAACACAGAAGACCAATACAGTACAATAACACAGAAGACCAGTACAGTACAATAAAACAGAAGCCAGCTTTCATAACACAAAAGCCCAGTACAGTAAAATAACAAGAAGCCCCAGTAGAGTACAATAACACAGAAGACCTGTATGTTGAAAATTTTGGCGTTCCAGCAAAGATATAATTAATAATGAAAATTTAGCGTAAATGACAGAAAAATCGTTACACACCGTCCCTGCAGACGAGGTCTAATGCTGTCGAAACCATCACAAAAGTGGGCGTCAAGAAAAAAAAATTGTAAGTATAAATTACCCCTAGGGGGTTTTAAGTCGCATATTTCTTTCGATGTGGCTGACGAATACTTATTTGTTTGGAAATCAAAGCCCCAAACCTTATCCGTTAAATGGGTTGATTACAAACCCCTTGTGACTCAAAAATTTGCGCCCCCCCGATCTACAAAAAATTCGTAACATCCCTTTGCTTTTTTGAAACGTGGCTATGGTGTTTCAACACCTTCGACAGAATCGGTGACTTGATAGAAGTGATTGTCCTTGGATGTCCCGTCTTCCTTTGTTGGAAACGCCACTGGTACCTATTTTTAAACAAGATTGTTTTTATTGTTACAATGTATCACAAGAGAAAGCTGTCACACTTCTCAAAAAGTTTGTGAGACATTTTATTCACACTAACGCAAGATCAGTGTCCTTTGTTTTTTTCCCTGGCGCGTGTGATCTCTCTGAGCCCCAAAAAGTAATCGGGCCCGTCATTCCCCCCCCAAGCCGCCCACTGCCCTAGCACAAAAAAAAACGCTGCCCTAGTACCTGATCCTTGCAACTCCTCGATGAAGAAAGCAGAATGTTTTTTTTTCTTGCTGTTTAATCTAAACAACAATGTACACTATTTTTTCTAGGGAAACAAAGTGGGGGGGATTTTCCTTAATTGTCTTGCTAATAAGAATGTATTGTTTTAAAAAATCACGTTGCAACACCGCTGCAAGGAGCAGAGGTCACTGATCAGCATAGCATCTTGTCAATTACTCACCTAGCAGTAAAAAAGACGCTCCCCCCCTTCCGAAGGGCTTGGCCTCGGGGTGAAAGGGGTAAAGGGGGCTAAAGGGGGCTGAAGGGGGCTGATCCCCCCCCCGGGAAAAAATTTCTCCCAGGGGGGGGCGGCGGAGGTTCGCTGCAGGTGAACTATTCTACTTAAATTAATTTAATTTTCTCACTGCCACCATGCTGCTTGTCTTTTCGAACAGCTTTAGTCTTGTGGTTTCGGGAAATCAAAATTTTGTTTTCAAACACTGTGTAATTCTAAGGGCATATTTATTTTTGTCCGCTTATCACTACACCTTTGCTCAAAACATCAACTGTCTGTGATTCCTTTGCTCAGGATATAGGGTAAAATTTTTCCAAGGGGCCCATTGGGCCCTTGGCCCATCATTGTCGTAATCCTATGTCACCGGGGTCTTAAGGATTATGATTTTGGAACCCCAGCTCCATGAAGTTTTTCTTCAATGAGGGGGATAGTTTCTCGCCAATTTTCTCCCAACGACCAATCACTTTTTTAAGGTTTTTTAAATTTACGTTATTTTGTCGGTTCGAAATAATAGGATCCTCATGATTTCTTTTCATTATGGGAGGAACAGGTTCAACCTTCTCCCATGGGTAAATGAGATGGATTAAACACTTTAAAATTTTTGTCCAATCAGGGTAACATAAGTTAGAGGTCGTTGTTGACTCTATTTTCTATTTCAGTCACAACTGTACGGAATTCTTTCAAAGTCTATTCCTGACATGAAGAGTCTTCCTTAAAAACGTTTTACAATGCCGATATTCTTTCAAAAAATCCGCCGTGCAGGGATTTGGGGATGTATCTCCAGCGACTCTGCGTTGTTTTCGCACTTTGTACTTCTGGTTGATCAAAAGATCTTGCTTATATAAGCGCACCACCCCAAAAGTTCTTTGCATTATCTGAAATCACATTTGGGGGACATGCCCTTTGGTAAAAACCTTCTGAAAAATTTGAAAAAGGTTTCAGCAGACATGTCGGGTCTTCTAAAAAAATTTTTACTCCTAGTTGGCACAAGTGAAAAAACAGATGAACCTTGAGGGAATTTTGTAAACTGTTTTATTTAAAATTTATTGGCCCCAGTGATCTACACCTGTCCTCCCAAAATGGAGTGATATGAAAACTCTTTCAGGGGGTTTTGGGGGTGGACCTGGTACTGACAACTCGCTATCGTAGTGACAAATAATACAGCCTTTATTTTTTTTTTCACACTTTGCGCCCTTGGGTACCCAGTAGGATTGCTTTTAAATGAAAAAGTGTGTCAGTACCCCACCATGTAACACTTTACTGTGGGCTTTTTGCACAACAGTTTTGTTCCCAAAATGTTCTTGGGGATAAATATTGGATGTATGGCTTCTTTTGGGGTTGAAGAATTATGAATTCTTCCCTCGACTCTCAAATCTTTTTGAGTCGGAAAAAGTCCTAAAAAAATTTAAATCTAACGGGTTTTTCTTGGGATTATCTTGTGTTTCTAGAAATTTATATTCTGTAGAGAAAACGTTTTCTGTATTTTTTTCACCCATTATTTAAGGGGTTCAAGATATTCATAATCGGGTTTTTTAACCCTTTTTTAATAAATTTAAAGAAAAGACTGTAACTCTTAAGATTTTTACCCAAAGATGAGTATTTAGACCCAATGACTATTTCTGTTGTGTCTGCAGTATTTACAAATTAATTCTGCTGTTTCAAGCAGACTTTTTTCTTTTGGCATAATGTGAGCTTTTTGCTGGGCCAGTTTTTCCATTAGAGAGCCGTTTCTCCGGGACCATAATTTATTTCCACAAATTTCTTGAGTGGGACACCACGTGACAACATGTCAGCTGGATTCTCTTGGGTAGAGACTGAAGAAAGAGAAAATCTCTTGCATCCTTTTATTTCTGCTACTCTGTTCTGTACATAGCCAGCTTCTCTTATTATTTCTTAAACCCACTGGAAAAAACTGCTTCATTATCACCCCCAGTTTCAGGGTTTTTCTAAATAGTGAGATGTCAAGTATTTGTTGAGATAGACGCTAATTTTGTCCTACATAGATGCGTCATTTCCCAATTGGGGGTACTGTTCTGACTTAAAGGGGTCTCCCCTGGCCTTTAAGTAATTATGTATTCCTTAAACTTACCATGTAAGCTACAGCCCCCAAACCTCGGTTGACGCTAAAGGAAAAATTTTTTGTGTACTTGTTTCCCTCTTGACCTATTGTTGGGAAATTTAATTTGTAAAGTTCTTTAAACCCCCGGAATATTTTTTGTTTTGACTCTTTTCTAGGGGCAAGTTTCATCCCATCCAATTTTTGAGTTTCCATGCATTTTTCATACATTTTCCTTTTATGGAAATTGGTGAGACGAGTTTAGAGGATCAAAACATTGTGATACCTCTGACAGAACTACGTTTAGTGAGTGTACTGCATGATTTTTGTTTACCTTTTGAGACTAAAGGTATCTTCCTGTGTGTTCCTTTAAGCCCAGCATATTTTTTGCAATCAGAATTTTTCTTTTCAGGGAATTTCTTTGATAATTTCCCTTTAAAGTGCTTTGAATTTGTTTCAACCCTTTTAGGGCATATTTGTTCTTTTTTTTTCCTTGTTGCTTCTCTGTATAAGGATTTCAAATCCCCCCTCTTTTTCAATTCCTTAAAGATTGTCCCATAAAAAACTTTCCTTTTAAGACTTCTTTGAGGGATTTTCGATTTCTTCAAATGTGTATTTAGAGTAGTTCTAGTAAGAAGGAGAGGATGTTGCACCAAATAATATGATTTGAAACGATAAGTTTTCACAGGACTTTGGATCATGTGGATTTTCAGGCCACAAGAATCGGTATTTTCTATCTTTTTTCTTGTTCCCAACTTTAAGAAACCTTGGAAATATCCCCGGGTTTTTAGGCAATGGGTTTGTGCGAAATTTCTAAGCACGTCCCCAAAAGTTCCAGTTAGTGGGGGCCCGGTCATCAGACAGTCAAAAAGACTTGCTACTTTCTTTTTTTGCACGGCGCTGCAATTTATACAAAACGTGTGGATGGTTTCCAGAATCTTTTTGACTCCATGGTGGGTAGATAATGAGCGTTTGTCTTCAACTTATCTTCGACATTTCCTCATGAATTTATTGTCCACTGTTTTTGAGATATTATCATAGACAGTCAGTAGCTCGGATTCTTCCTGAGCTCATTATTTTTTGGTTTTCATTGTCCGAAAGCGGAAGTAATTGTAGGTAGATGTGGGGATTTTTAAATTTCCCGGTAACCTAACCCAAACTGTCCATTTTATATTTGACATGTCCAAATATTGGGTTTAAGTCTGGACCTTGGGGCTTGGTTTTTTTACTCAATCCTTTTTGCATCTAAATCCCACAACTTATTTAATGTTCTTCATTTCTTCCCTAATGATAATTTTTTTCTGTGGTACATGTCAGCGGTTTTTTTCGTAATTTAATTTTCCACTGAATCAAAACAGCTTCTTTCCCCCTTTGAGAGGGAAGGGCCCCAATATGTGGCCCCCGCTGTTTTCAGCAAGTGAAAAACATGTTACTTACTATATTTTGCCAAACAGGTAATAATCATTCCAAAAGATTAAATAAAATTTGGCTAATTTTTGTCCGTCTGTTTTCAGGACAGGCTAACTTGACCTTAGCTGCTTTCGTGCTGCAATGTTCTTTTAAACCCTGGGTCTGCACAACTTAGGCAAATCATCTACTACCACAGCTTCTACTGGTTTTTTTCCCCTTCCTAGACCAACGTGTTTTTGGTAGGGCATATTCTTTTTACCCGAAATTTTGGAAAAAAAACCCCGTATATCTAACTGTATTTTGGCAATTGGGGTTTTTTTTTTAGTTTCGCCCCAAAATGATTTCTTTTAAGGACCTTTGTGGCCTTTTTTCAAATATGTTTGCACATTGTTTTTGTAATTTATTAGATAACTCAACTCGAGCTATCGGGAGAGCAGTTTTCTTTAAATTATCTTCACATTTAATGTGTTGCTTGTTGACTTCCTGATTCTGTGGAAGTCTGCTGCTGTTCAGCAAAAGTAAATTTTGGGCTAATGCTGTATGTGCATCCCTTGCATTTAAAACACTTCTTCAGTGAGCATTTTCCCCCCGTGTTCCCTAAAACTTGATCATTTTTCGTGATAAACACGTTTTTTCGTGCCTCCCTTGTTTTGTTTGACTACAATACTGTGCCCAATGTTTCCCTCACAAAGTACACTTTTGGAGTACGTTTATGTAACAGGGTTTTTTGTCGTTGTATTCACATTGTAAATGCCCATATGGGGTTTTCCCCTTATGTGGTTTTTTTGGGAGTAGGTATACTCTTTTTTACTGAGTTGAAGGTTTAATCACGGATTTGGGTTTTTTCATCTGTCTCGTTGCTTGCTGCAGAAACTATTTTTTGAAAAACCCTTGCTAATTTCTTACAAGTGAAATAGCGTTTTTTTGAACATAATATTTAAACGTTCAAAAGTTGTGGGCAATTTCTTTTACAATACCCTGAAACCAATCCATTGCCTTAGGCATATTTAGCATTTTGAGATTGAGACTATTGTCTAAAGTGATTCTAATGCCTGTAAGTTGAAAACAATGTTGGGTGTTCAAAACTTGATTTAAGACTGCTGTCTAAATCAGCCTTGTCAGAACGAAGAATTGTTGCTAAGACAGTAAGGGTATTTGTAATTGCCTTTAAACCCCCCGGAAAAGCTTAATCAGTTATAGGGTTCTCCTTCACAAAACATTTAAATAATTAAACTTAGCAATTCTCTATGTCAGTTCGTGATTTTTCTATGGATTGAAAAACCACTAATGAAATTTTCATAATTATGCCTTGGAAAATAGGTAAAGACAAATTTGGTAAGCTTGGTAATGGGACACTTTTTTGTTCGGTGTAACAGTGTTTACCACTAGTAGTGGGTTTTGGACAGAGTTTTACGGCAGATAGCCTGTACTCCCGTCCACCTTATTGTTTATCACTAAAAATATCCAAAAAATTTTTAATTTCATCTTAATGGATCGATTCAAGAAATTTATTTTCAAAGTTTTGTCTGAATTAATTATTTTCATACGTTGTGTAAAAAATTCAAACTTGACCTCAAAATCATCAAAATCTATGTTGTATCTTGAGTTAATCCAGACAGACTGAAATTAGATTTTCTAAATTTTGTATTTTTAGTCTGTAAAGACGGAAATGGTTTTTCAAACAAGCCTTTTAATGGGATACTGAAAAAATTTCACCACACTTAGAGTTTTATTAAAACACTGTATGGGTGAACAGCTGGTTTTTGTTATGCTTAAGTCGCAATAATCGAGTCAGCACTAGACCCCCTAAGCTTTAACCCCAGGGTTAATGACCCTGAGGGTACGAGTACAGTGGCATGTTTACGGCCGAGTTTGCTTGTCAGCCGACCCCATGATTAAACGAAATAACGTTTTCACTTCATTCACTATACACTAAAAAGTCACGTAAACTGTAATCACACGTGAAATTACTTTAAAATAAAAATTTCACTGTTAATATATATTTGAAAATTTACATTTATATTAAGTTCCTTTTTAAAAAACGGTAAATCTTTAAAAAACAAACTTTTAAAACAATCTTGTTCTTAAATTTTGTCTATAAAAATTATAAAAAACTGTGTGTATATACACTCAGCAAACAACTTTGGGGGTTGTCTTAGTCAGCAATTTCTCGAGATTGGAGCAGTTGATGAGGGGGTGGGTGAGTCACCCGCTCCCGTTTTCTTTGGGTGTCCCCCTGGGTGAGCGCCCGTTTTCCTTTGGGTGAAAAACTGGGTAGCGCCCCCTTTTCTTTTTTGGGTGCCCATTTTCTGTGATTGAGTCTGGAGGGTCATTTATAGTTTTTATTGTAAAAAACTAGTTTTACAGGTTTTTTTTGAAGGACCTTGGGTCATAGGTTATTTGTACACGTATGAACATATTTGGACCCCAGTGTGGTCTTTATCCGGGTTGAGCACGACCAAAGCTCTGTTTAGAATTTGGTTCAGTAAGATTAATTAATAAAGAACACTTAGTGATTTAAAAAACAGCAAATCGTCTACACAGCCGTCCCGCGCGAGGTTAGGCTGTCGAAACCATCACAACAGGGGGGTGAAGGATACAAATTGTAAGTATAATTACCCCTGGGGGGGTTATGTCAATATTTCATTCGATGATGGTGCGAATATTCTTTTGGACTCAAAAGTCCCCACCTTACTGCCCATTTTAGTTGATTACAAATCCCCTTTTGATCAAAATTTCGCAATCCCCGATCTACAAAAAAATTGTAACTACCTTTTCTTTGTAAAGTGCTATGGTTTTCACACCTTCGACAGTATCGGTGACTTGATAGAAACTGAATGGGGCCTTGGGTGTCCACGTCTTCCATTGTCTAGGAAACGCACACTGGTACACTATGTTTAACAAGATTCGTCTTTATTGTTCACAATGTTCACAAGAAAAGCTGATCAAACTTCTCTAAAGTGTTGTGTGAGACATTTTTATTCACACTAACGCACAGATCAGTGTCCTTTGCGGGTTATCCTGGCGTCAGTGTGACTCTCTCTAGAGTCAAAAGTAATCTGGCGTCAGTACACCACCCCAAGCCGTCACTGCCCTAGCACAAAAAAAAACGCGGGCCCTAGTACCTTGCATCCTTGTCAACTCCTCGTTTGAAGCAAAGCAGAATGTTTGTTTCTTGCTGTCTTAATCATAAACAACATGTACACTATCTTTACTATGGTAACAAAGTGGGAGCAGGTTTTTCCTTAATTGTCCTGCTAAGTAAGAATGTATTGTCTCTTATAAAAATACACGTTGCAACACCGCTGCAAGGAGCAGAGGTCACTTGATCACGCTTTAGCATCTGTGATCAATTACCCCACTCTAGCAGTAAACAAGCGCTCCCCCCTTCCGAGAGGGCTTGGCCCTCAGGGCTGAAAGGGGCTTTAAGGGGGCTGAAGGGGGGTGAAGGGGGTGATACCCCCTCCCTGGAGAAAATTTCTCCACATGTACAGTACAATAACACAGAAGACCAGTACAGTACAATAACACAGAAGACCAGAACAATACAATAACACAGAAGACCAGAACAGTACAATAACACAGAAGACCAGTAGAGTACAATAACACAGAAGACCAGTACAGTACAATAACACAGAAGACCAGTACAGTACAATAACACAAGACCAGTACATTACAATAACACAGAAGACCAGTACAGTACAATAACACAGAAGACCAGCACAGTACAATAACACAGAAGACCAGTACAGTACAATAACACAGAAGACCAGTACAGTACAATAACACAGAAGACCAGTACAGTACAATAACACAGAAGACCAGTACAGTACAATAACAGAAGACCAGTACAGTACAATAACAGAGAAGACCAGTACAGTACAATAACAGAGAAGACCAGTACAGTACAATAACAGAGAAGACCTGTACAGTACAATAACACAGAAGACCAGTACAGTACAATAACACAGAAGACCAGTACAGTACAATAACACAGAAGACCAGTACAGTATAATAACACAGAAGACCAGTACAGTACAATAACACAGAAGACCAGTACAGTACAATAAAAAAGAAGACCAGTACAGTACAATAACACAGAAGACCAGTACAGTACAATAACACAGAAGACCAGTACAGTACAATAACACAGAAGACCAGTACAGTACAATAACACAGAAGACCAGTACAGTATAATAACACAGAAGACCAGTACAGTACAATAACACAGAAGACCAGTACAGTACAATAACACAGAAGACCAGTACAGTACAATAACACAAGACCAGTACAGTACAATAACACAGAAGACCAGTACAGTACAATAACACAGAAGACCAGTACAGTACAATAACACAGAAGACCAGTACAGTACAATAACACAGAAGACCAGTACAGTACAATAACACAGAAGACCAGTACAGTACAATAAACAGGAAGACCAGTACAGTACAATAAACACAGAAGACCCGTACAGTATAATAACACAGAAGACCAGTACAGTAAATAACAAAAAGAAGACCAGTACAGTAAATAACAAGAAGACCAGTACAGTAAATAACACGAAGACCAGTACAGAAATAAACAGAAGACCAGTACAGTACAATTAAACACAGAAGACCAGTACAGTATAATAAACAGAAGACCCGTTTCAGTATAATAACACAGAAGACCAGTACAGTACAATAACACAGAAGCCAGTACAGTAAATAACAAAAGAAGACCAGTACAGTACAATAAAACAAGAGACCAGTACAGTACAATAAAAACAGAAGACCAGTACAGTACAATAAAACAGAAGACAGTACAGTAAATAACACAGAAGACCTGTACGTACATAAACAGAACCAGACGTACAATAACACAGAAACCAGTACAGTACAATAACCAGGGAAAACCAGCTT
>NW_026469787.1:0-5000 GCF_026875155.1 Cherax quadricarinatus
TTTAGATGGGGTTGTAAAAAAAGTGAAGGCAAGAGGTGTGGATTAAAAGATAAAGAATGTAACACAAGATAGGAGTTGTCACAGTTGATCTTTGCTGATGACACTGTGCTTTTGAGAGATTCTGAAGAGAAGTTGCAGAGGTTGGTGGATGAATTTGGTAGGGTATGTAAATGAAGAAAATTAAAAGTGAATATGGGAAAGAGTAAGGTGACGAGGATACAAAAAGATTAGGTGATGAAAGATTGGATATCAAATTGGAGGGAGAAAGTATGGAGGAGGTGAATGCATTCAGATATTTAGCTCTCTCTAAGATACTGCTGATTTCATCTCATTTATTTCTCTCCACAGACACTTCAGCTTTGTTTCACTTAGAGCCAGGATATCCAACTTCTTTTCAATCGTTACATCATCAATCATCTCTTTCCCAGCATTGTATTTGCTTCATACGACACACATGGCTTACGGAAGACAGATTCTTTTCCACTTCCCCATTGACAATAGAGGAAATAAAGAAGAACAAGAGCTATTAAGAAAAAGAAGAAAAACCTATGTATGTATATATATAAAATATATATATATATAAAATTATATATATATATATATATAAAATATATATATATATTTTATGTAGTGGGTTTGGTAGCCCAGCAACCACCCAGGGAAGTACTACCGTCCTGCCAGTTTGACTGTGAAACAGAAACTTTAACTTTTTTTTGCATGAGGGGTAGGATTTGCTGGTTTCTTTTTCTGTCTCATAAACACGCTGATAACAGGGATTTTTTTGCTACTCCTATTTTACACTTTGGTCACACTTCACAGACACGCACATGCATATATATATACATACATCTAGGTTTTTCTCCTTTTTCTAAATAGCTCTTGTTCTTCTTTATTTCTTCTATTGTCCATGGGGAAGTGGAAAAAAATTTTCCTCCGTAAGCCATGGTGTCGTATGAGGCGACAAAAATCCCGGGAACAATGGGCTAGAACCCCTTCTCAGGTAGACATTTACTAAAAAAGAGAAGAAAAACTTTATAAAACTGGGATGCTTGAATGTGCGTGGATGTAGTTCGGATGACAAGAAACAGATGATTGCTGATGTTATGAATGAAAAGAAGTTGGATGTCCTGGCCCTAAGCGAAACAAAGCTGAAGGGGTTAGGGGGAGTTTCGGTGGGGAAAAAAATGGGATTAAATCTGGAGTATCTGAGAGAGTTAGAACAAAGGAAAGGGTAGCATTAATGTTGAAGGATCAGTTATGGAAGGAGAAAAGAGAATACGAATGTGTAAATTCAAGAATTATGTGGATTAAAGCAAAGGTTGGATGTGAAAAGTGGGTCATAAAAAGCGTGTATGCGCCTGGAGAAGAGAGGAATGTAGAGGAGATAGAGAGATTTTGGGAGATGTTAAGTGAATGTATAGGAGCCTTTGAACCAAGTGAGAGAGTAATTGTGGTAGTGGATCTGAATGCTAAAGTAGGAGAAACTTTTAGAGAGGGTGTGGTAGGTAAGTTTTGGGTGCCAGGTGTAAATGATAATGGGAGCCCTTTGATTGAATTTTGTATAGAAAGGGGTTTAGATATAGGTAATACATATTTTAAGAAAAAGAGGCTAAATAAGAATACAAGATATGATGTAGGGCGAAATGACAGTAGTTTGTTGGATTATTATTGGTAGATAAAAGATGTTGAGTAGACTTAGGTGTACATGTTTATAGAGGGCCACAGATAAAATCAGATCACTTTCTAGTTGTAGCTACACTGAGAGTAAAAGGTAGATGGGATACAAGGAGAATAGAAGCATCAGTGAAGAGAGAGGTGAAGGTTTATAAAACTAAAAGAGGAGGCAGTTAGGGTAAGATATAACAGCTTTTTGGGGATATATGGGCTAATGAGAGCATAGGCAATGGGGTCGAAGAGGTATGGGGTAGGTTTAAAAAAAGTAGTGTTAGAGTGTTTAGCAGAAGTTGTGGTTACAGGAGAGGGGTGCGGGAGGGAAGAGGAGCGATTGATGGAATGATGATGTAAAGAGGTAGTAAGGGAGAAAAAGTTAGCATATGAGAAATTTTTACAAAGTAGAAGTGATGCAAGGAGGGAAGAGTACATGGAGGAAAAGAGAGAGGTTAAGAGGTGGTGAAGCATGTAAAAAGAGAGCAAATTTAGAGAGTGAGTGAGATGTTATCAACAAATTTTGTTGAAAATAAGAAAAAGTTTTGGATGAGATTTTAAAAAGTTAAGGAAGCCTAGAGAACAAATGGATTTGTCAGTTAAAAATAGGAGAGGAGGTTATTAAATGGAGAGTTAGAGGTATTGGGAAGATGGAGGGAATATTTTGAGGAATTGTTAAATGTTGTTGAAGAAGGGAAGTTGTGATGTCTTATAGGGCAAGGAGGAAAAACATCTTGTAGGAGTGAGGAAGAGCCAGTCGTGAGTGG
Organism: Cherax quadricarinatus; assembly: GCF_026875155.1. NCBI lineage: Eukaryota > Metazoa > Arthropoda > Malacostraca > Decapoda > Parastacidae > Cherax > Cherax quadricarinatus. The sequence continues at coordinate 2,433 of NW_026469787.1, forward strand.
GGGAAGTTCGTGAGGCAGTAGGTAAAATGAAAGGGGGTAAGGCCCGCCGGGATTGATTGGGTAAGATAGAAATGTTAAAAGCAGGTGGGGATAAAGTTTTTAGAGTGGTTGGTGCAATTATTTAATAAATGTATGGAAGAAGGTAAGGTACCTAGGGATTGGAGAGAGCATGCATAGTTCCTTTGTATAAAGGCAAGGGGACAAAAAAGAGTGCAAAAATTATAGGGGGATAAGTCTGTTGAGTTACCTGTAAAGTGTATGGTAGAGTTATTATTGAAAGAATTAAGAGTAAGACGGAGAATAGGATAGCAGATGAACAAGGAGGCTTTAGGAAAGGTAGGGGTGTTGTGGACCAGGTGTTTACAGTGAAACATATAAGTGAACAATATTTAGTAAGGCCCAAAGAGGTCTTTGTGGCATTTATGGATTTGGAAAAAAAGGGGTATGACAGGGTGGATAGGGGGGCAATGTGGCAGATGTTGCAGGTGTATAGTGTAGGAGGTAGGTTACTGAAAGCAGTGAAGAGTTTTTACGAGGATAGTGAGGCTCAAGTTAGAGTATGTAGGAAAAAGGGAAATTATTTCCCAGTAAAAGTAGGCCTTAGACAAGGATGTGTGATGTCACCGTGGTTGTTTAATATATTTATAGATGGGGTTGTAAGAGAAGTAAATGCGAGGGTTTTGGAAAAAGGCGTGGAGTTAAAAGATAAAGAATCACATATAAAGTGGGAGTTGTCACAGTTGCTCTTTGCTGATGACACTGTGCTCTTGGGAGATTCTGAAGAGAAGTTGCAGAGATTGGTGGATGAATTTGGTAGGGTGTGCAAAAGAAGAAAATTAAAAGTGAATACAGGAAAGAGTAAGGTTATGAGGATAACAAAAAGATTATGTGATGAAAGATTGAATATCAGATTGGAGGGAGAGAGTATGGAGGAGGTGAATGTATTCAGATATTTGGGAGTGGACGTGTTAGCGGATTGGTCTATGAAAGATGAGGTGAATCATAGAATTGATGAGGGGAAAAGGGTGAGTGGTGCACTTAGGAGTCTGTGGAGACAAAGAACTTTGTCCTTGGAGGCAAAGAGGGGAATGTATGAGAGTATAGTTTTACCAACGCTCTTATATGGGTGTGAAGCATGGGTGATGAATGTTGCAGCGAGGAGAAGGCTGGAGGCAGTGGAGATGTCATGTCTGAGAGCAGTGGGTGTTGTAAATATAATGCAGAGAATTCGTAGTTTGGAAGTTAGGAGGAGGTGCGGGATTACAAAACTGTTGTCCAGAGGGCTGAGGAAGGTTTGGACATGTAGAGAGAATGGAGCGAAGCAGAGTGACTTCAAGAGTGTATCAGTCTAAAGTGGAAGGAAGGCGGGGTAGGGGTCGGCCTAGGAAAAGTTGGAGGGAGGGGGTAAAGGAGGTTTTGTGTGCGAGGGGCTTGGACTTCCAGCAGGCATGCGTGAGCGTGTTTGATAGGAGTGAATGGAGACAAATGATTTTTAATACTTGACGTGCTGTTGGAGTGTGAGCAAAGTAACATTTATGAAGGGGTTCAGGGAAACCGGCAGGCCGGACTTGAGTCCTGGAGATGGGAAGTACAGTGCCTGCACTCTGAAGGAGGGGTGTTAATGTTGCAGTTTAAAAACTGTAGTGTAAAGCACCCTTCTGGCAAGACAGTGATGTAGTGAATGATGGGGGAAAGTTTTTCTTTTTCGGGCCACCCTGCCTTGGTGGGAATGGGCCCCAGTGTGATAATAAATATAATATATTATATATATATATATTTATTTTATATATATATATATATATATATATTTTATTTTATATATATATTATATATATATATATATAATATATATTATATTTTATATGCAAAACAACCACTCTGAAAAAAATAGAGAAATTCCAAGCGCTTTCGTGACTACTCACATTATCAAGGAACTATGAAATTAAGGCATCCAAGGAAGCTATATAAGGGGTCTGGCCGCACCCCCACTATCAGATCCCACAACGGTTAAACACGTGACGCGCGGCGAGCCAACTTGGATAGGTCCTTGGCACAACTCACCCCACAAACTATTCTACCCCAAGAAATAAGAAATTTTAAAGATTATTTGTCCAGTGTATTATTAAATTCTTCCCAAATTCTATTAATTATAAATGGATCTAATTTATATAAAAACCAAAGGAAATATTCATATTATTGTCAAAACTGCTTTTTATGAAACAAGATTCAATTATATTGCTGTTCGACCATGGACTTGCTTGATACTACTTTCTCAACTTTTTGAAAATCAATTGGATGGTTAAAATCCCTTACATGAATAAATAGAGCATTGGAATCTTGTCCAGTTCTAATGCTATATTTATGTTGTTTTAATCTTAGTTCGAGATTTTTACCAGTTTGACCGTAATAAACTTTATCGCAAATTTTACAAGGAATCTTATACACACATCCATCAGCATTTTGGGGGGAATTCTTTATCAAAAGTTTTTTTACTGTATCAAGATTTTTGAATACAACTTTAATATTAAAAGTCTTAAGAAGAGAAGGCATATCAACCAAGTTTTCATG
>NW_026469787.1:10000-12116 GCF_026875155.1 Cherax quadricarinatus
AGGAGTTAGGTTACTGAAAGCATGAAGAGTTTTTACGAGGATTTAGTGAGGCTCAATTTAGAGTATGAAGGAAAGAGGGAAATTTCTTTCCCAGTAAAATAGCCTTAGACAAGGATGTGTGATTCACCAGTGGTTGTTTAATATAATTTATAGATGGTTTGTAAAGAATAAATGCCGAGGGTCCTTGGCAAGAGCGTGGAGTTAAAAGAATGGAAGAATCATACACAAAGTGGGAGTTAGTCACAGCTGCTCTTTGCTGATGAAACTGTGCTCTTGGGAGATTCTGAAGAAGTTGCAGAGATTGGTGGATGAATTTGGTAGGGTGTGCAAAAGAAGAAAATTAAAGGTGAATACAGGAAAGAGTAAGGTTATGAGGATAAACAAAAAGAATAGGTGATGAAAGATTGAATATCAAGATTGAGGGAGGAGTATGGAGGAGGTGAACGTATTCAGATATTTGGGAGTGGAACGTGTCAGCGGATGGGTCTATGAAAGATGAGGTGAATCAAGAATGAGAGGGAAAAAAGAGTGAGTGGTGCACATAGGAGTCTGTGGAGACAAAGAACTTTGTCCTTAGGAGGCAAAAGGGGAATGTATGAGAAGTATTAGTTTTTTTACCAACGCTCTTATATGGGTGTGAAGCGTGGGTGATGAATGTTGCAGCAAGGAGAAGGCTGGAGGCAGTGTGAGATGGTCTGGTCCTGAGGGCAATAGTGTGTGTGAATATAATGCAAGAATTCCGTAGTTTGGAAGTTAGGAGAGGTGCGGATAACCAAAACTGTTGTCCAGAGGCCTTGAGGAGGGTTTGTTGAGGTGGTTCGGGACATGTAGAGAGAATGGAGCGAAAACAGAAAGACTTCAAGATTGTATCAGTCTGTAGTGGCAGGAGGCGGGTAGGGGTCGGCCTAGGAAGGGTTGGAGGGAGTGGTGTAAAGGAGATATTGTGTGCGAGGGGCCTTGACTCAGGCAAGCATGCGTGGATCGTGTTTTGATAGGAGTGAATGGAGAACAAATGGTATTTTAATACTTGACGTGCTGTTGGAGTGTGAGCAAAGTAACATTTAATGAAGGGATTCAGGGAAACCGGCAGCCGGACTTGAGTCCTGGAGATGGGAAGACATGCCTGCACTCTGAGGAGGGGTTGTTAATGTTTGCAGTTCAAAAACTGTAGTGTAAAGACCCTTCTGGCAAGAACAGTGTATGGAGAATGATGGTGAAAGTTTTCTTTTTCGGGCCACCCTGCCTTGTGGAATCGGCCGGTGTGATAATAAAAAAAAAAAAATTATATATAGAATATATCTATATATATATATATATATAAATATATATTATATATATATATATATATATATATATATTTATATATATATATATATACATATATATATATATTTTTAGAAGCACAAGTGTAGTACCATACTTTCCCACTGTAGCTGAGTGATTTCTGCATCATTGAACTCTTGTCTACCATTGTTCATGAGGTTAACTAAGTTCCCATTCTGCGGGCAATAAGCTTTGAGAGGATTTAGTTCGTGATATCAATTGATGTCTTTGTGTTTTTGGTAAAACTTCCACTTTGACCTACGACAGTGGAGACTGTGGTGTCCAAACTGATAAACAGATGTACCTTGTTTTTATGAGAATAAGGGTAAATGGTGACCGAGCTTCGTTAATTCAAAATAGCCAGGAGGGTCGATATGGAGCCTTCACGCAGTTGCATCTTTTTCGTAAAGCATAGTGGAAGAATGTACATATGATTATCTTCTGTGTCCTGGGGTTTGTCCCATTTGACTGCTTGTGAACCTGGGGGAGCTGACCTACTTAACAGTCTGCAGAGAATCTGAGACTGACTACTTTGATGTAGTTAGAGGTCGGGGAATCACATACACTACATGTACTTACTTAGAAATACCTGCTTTTGAAGGCATTTTTCAGGAAAAAAAAAATCAAAAATAAAAATTGGGAGAAGAATGATTTGAAAATTATGGGAATATTTTGTGTGTAAAATAAAATTTCGGATAGAGAAAAATTAAAGTGGAAAATGTTTTTGTAAAAGAAGGACTAGAGTATTTGTAACTATTTGAATCATGAGTGATGGAGGAGAATTATATTTGAA
>NW_026469788.1:0-11540 GCF_026875155.1 Cherax quadricarinatus
TTTGTTTACAGTTCTAGTTCTTTGTTTACATATTCTGTTTTTTGTTTACATGTTCTAGTTCTGTAAAAGTATTCTTCCTTCTCGTTTCTTCTTACTACCTTCCCATTCTTGGGGGTGCCCCTTCTTCCCTTTTTGCTCTGCCTTCTGCCTTCCCTTCCCTTCGTCTTCTTGTTAACGAAGAGAAAATGGGTGATGACTTTTGTGTTACGGTACTGTTGTAGTGTCCCGTTGGTAGCGCGCACTCTGCTCACACCCCGAGGTCCGTAGTTCGACCCCCTGTACTAGTGGTAACAGGGCGTGTTTCTTTAACACAACTGCTGCCCTGTTCACTTGGCAGTAAGTAAGTACCTAGGTGTTAGCCGGCTGTTGTGGGGGTGCCATCCTGGGGACAAAATTGACCTAATTTTGCGGGAAATCCCTCTACATAACCAGGGACTTTCTATATAGTATGTCAGTGATGTCAGCTGTAGTCTGTATAAGTTGTATCATTTACTTGTAGAAGTAAATATTATTATTATTAGTAGTATAATATCACTGCTGCTGTTGAACTCCCTGCTACTACTGTACTAGTAGTACTAGTACTACTATCAATATACCCTAAAAAATTTAAAGTGATGACTGGTGGTGGTGGTAGTGAGTGGGGCGAGTATCAGCACAAGCTGTTCCTTGTAGTTGATCAAGTTGGAATTTGTTGTGCTGGGCGGGAGGTGTTTGTATAACCTCTTCTTAAACCACTCTATTGTTTTTATCCTTACAACAAGGCTCTCTTCCCTCACCACGGCTCCTACACTACTACAATGTTATACTTCTACACTTCTCACCCCAATGTCCCTCACTTCTGCACCCTATATTCTTCATTCTTTTCACCCATATGTTCCTCAGTCCTACACCTCCACACTCCTTCATTCATGAACACGTAAGGTGACAGTAAATCTTACAGACCGCATTCATTTTACACCCTCTTAATAGGGTTTTTTAAACCACTCTAGGGGTATCTGGTCTGAGACCTTGTCATAACAAAGATAATCCCTGGACCATTAACATTTTAACAGATAACCTCAGCCTCGCTTCACACGCTGTGTATCCGTGGTTCGGGTCTCCGGCTCGGGTGAAAACATTGGCCGTGTTTCCTTAAGGAACTTGTTGTCACTGCCCACCAGCACCAAGTAGGTACCTGGGTATTAGTCGACTGGTGTGGGTGGCATCCTGGGGGAGAAGATTGAAGGACCAAATGGAAAAAAGACAGGCGGGTCCTTGATGACGAACTGACTTTATTGGGTTATCCTGGGTGGCTAACCCTCCGGGGTTAAAAACCCCAACAAAATCTTATCTGATCTGTGGGAAAGAGTTAAGATACAGCGGCAACTGGAAAAATTTAAGGTCAAAACACGGGGACAATATCATTCACCTGTTGTTTACTGGGAGTCAGTTTCGAAGGTTCGCCTGGTCCAAGCCCAAGTCTTCAAATTGTTTGTCTGATCCGCCTGGCTGTTGGTCCCAAATCGCTTGAAAATATTGGTTCCGGTATTGCGTTTGCTTCTTATGTACCAAAACTGTACCTGTGGGTCACCTTTTATCGCTTCCTGAGATCATGTTCCCCCGGGTTGCGGGTCTGATCTATCAAGCTGTTAGTGCCCGTCGCCCACAGCGCAGTGTGTGCACCACGCCCCCCATTACCAACTGATTTGAAAAATTTTTGTCGAGTTCCCTCGTGAAGACGGTCAGGGGTCTGTTGATATCTTTTTATCCCATGGGAGGTGCCAGATCAACCAGCCGTGGTGGATATGTGGCCAGCAACAGTCTGGTTGACGACCTGCCTACCTGGGGGGTAGGCAGGCTGGGTGGGGCATTAAACCCGGGGACCAATGCCCCCGCGGCCCGGTCCAGGGACCAGGCCTCCGGTGGATCAGGGCCTTATCAACCAGGCTGTTACTGCTGGCTGCACGTATCCAACGTACAAACCCACAGCCCGGCTGATCCAGCACCGATTTTAAGTATCTGTCCAGCTCCCTCTTGAAGGCAGCCAGGGGCCGTCATTGGTAATTCTCCTTATGGCTGGTGGGAGGGCTGTTTGAACAGTCTTAAAGCCCCGGAAAACTTACGGTGTTTTCTCTTAGTGTACCAGTGACGCCCCTACTTTTCACTGGGGGTATGTTGCATTTGCCTGCCCAGTCTTTTACTTTTGTAGGGAGTGATTTCTGTGTGCAATTTGGGACCATTCCTTCCAAGATTTTCCCAAATGTAGATTATGATATATCTCTTTCCCTCCTGCGTTCCAACGAGTACAAGTCAAGTGCTTCCAAGCGTTTCCCGTAGTTAAGGTGCTTGACAGAACTTCTACGTGCAGTAAAGGATCTCTGTACATCTCTAGATCTGCATTTCACCTGCTTTGAACCCGGAGATGTTTAATGTACAGCAGTATTCCAGCCTAGAGAGAACAAGTGATTTGAAAAGGATCATCATTGGCTTGGCATCTCTTGTTTTGAAAGTTTCATTATCCATCCTATCATTTTCTTTGGCCACGTGCGATCGTGGCACTGTTGTGATCCTTGAAAGTGAGATCCTCAGACATTACTACTTCCCAGGTCCCCACATTATTTTTCGCTCCATTGTATGGCCAGAGTCAGTATTTATACTCTGTTCTAGTTATTATCTCCTCCGTTTTCCATAACGGAGTAGTTGGAATTTGTCCTCATTGAACATCATATTGTTTACCGTTGCCCACTGGAAAACTTTGTTTATATCTTCTTGGGGGTTTAAAACCGCGTCCTCAGCAGATGACAGCCTCATGCAGACCTAGTATCATCCGCAAAGATGATACGGTGCTGTGGATTACATCCTGTCTATGTCTGATATGAGGATGAGGAAAGGATGGGGGCGAGTATGTGCCATGGGGAACAGCTTTTCACTACGGCAGTTTCCCGGATTTAACTCTTTTTAAACCAATACTCTTTGTGTTCGATTGGTTAGAAAAATTAAAGGGATCCATCTGCCCACTTTACCAGTTATTCCTTTAGCACGTATCTTGTGCCCTATTACACCATGATCGCACTTGTTAAAGGCTTTTGCAAAGTCGTATATTACATCTGCATTCTATTTTTCTTCCAGTGCATCCATGACCATATCATAGTGATCCTTAGTTGCGAGAGGCAGGAGCAACCTCCCTGAACCCATGTTGCCCTGGATTGTGCAGTATTTGGGAATCCAGGTGGTTTTTCAGTTATGTTCAAAGCACTCAAGGATTTTATGATGTTACGTTAGAGCTATTGGTCTATAGGGAAGAACCAACGATCCTGTCCAAGGCCGGGCTCCTGAACTCATCAAAAGTGTTGAGGAGTTGTGGTCCCCTTAAACTACACCCAGGAGTATGTTGGTAATTCCCTCTTAATACTTATTCTTGCAGTTTTATAAGTTGCTTTTTAAAGTAAATTTTCGTAAATTAAAAAAAAGCATGGGGGGGTGTCTGATTGATGAAGGAGCCGTGTCTGTCTGTGCAGCCACTCAGACACTCCTCCGTTCAATAAACCCCTCAGAGTTTGCTGTTGGTGAGGCAGTCATTGATCCAGTCGCTTCTCTACCATCAAACAGCTTACTCTCACAGTTCACATTTACATACAATAACAAGTCTCGCTGTCTATAACCCTACTCACGTTTTTTTCCCCAAGCATATTTGGGTTAAATATAAAAATATCTCCACTAAAGGTACAGAGTCGTTTGTTTCGCCCAGGGCTTAGTGAAACTCAAGATCTGTGTATGTTTATTTGTTGACGTTTCGCCAACCAGTGGATTTATCAATACAATAAATAAAAATTCTATATTCTTCACATTATGTCCTGGTTTGGTAAAGTCACTGGGCGAAACGTCTACAATAAACATACCCAGATGTTGCACATGTATCTAAATCCTGTTATTTTTAATTAAATTTTTGTAGGTGTGTGTAACTTGAAGATAGTCGAGTGTAATTTACTGTAGTGAGAAAAAGTTGAGTAGAAGACTTAGTAAGAAAGTTAACGTCGTTGAAGAAGTGGTTGGTCAGGGATGGAGGTGGCACTCCCCACTCCATCAGCTCCAGTGTCACTGACATCGCTGTCAACTCCCCGCCATCTTTCCAATCCTCAGGTGCACCCCACTGACATCCATCTTGCAACTGAGTAGCTTGGTAGACAACACCATTCAGGGGTACTACCCTACTGTGTAACCCTTTGGGAGGCAACAACCATCCAGGGAGGTACTACCCTACTGTAGTAACTTGGGAGGCAACAACCATCCGGGAGGTACTACCCCTACTGTAGTAACTTGGTAGACAACAACCATCCAGGGAGGTACTACCCTTTCCCGTAGTAATGGTAACACAACCATCCAGGGAGGTACTACCCTACTGTAGTAACTTGGTAACAAAACCATCCCCGGGAGTACTTCCTTCCTGTAGTAGACAGCAAAACCCTCCTGGGGGGTACTACCCTTCCTGTAGTAGACAGCAAGTATCCAGGGAGGTACTACCTTCCTGTAGTTGACAGCAAGCACCAGGGAGGTACTACCTTCCTGTAGTAGACAGCAAAACATCCAGGGAGGTACTAACTTCATGTAGTAGACAGCAAGCATCCAGGGAGGGGTACTACCTTCCTGTAGTAGAAGCAAGCATCCAGGAGGTACTACCTTCCTGTAGTAGACAGCAAGCATCCAGGGAGGTACTACCTTCCTGTAGTAGACAGCAAGCATCCAGGAGGTACTACCTTCCTGTGGTAGAAAAGCAACCATTCCAGGGAGGTACTACCTTCCTGTAGTAGACAGCAAAACCCTCCAGGGAGGGACTACCTTCCTGTAGTAGACAGCAACCATCCAGGGAGGTACTCCTTCCTGTGTAGACAGCAGCCCTCCAGGGAGGTACTACCTTCCTTAGTAGACAGCAAGCATCCAGGGAGGTACTACCTTCCTGTAGTAGACCCGCAAGCATCCAGGGAGGTACTACCTTCCTGTAGTAGACAGCAAAACCCTCCAGGGAGGTAACTGCCTTCCTGTAGTTAAAAGCAAGCATCCAGGGAGGTACTACCTTCCTGTAGTAGACAGCAAGCATCCAGGGAGGTACTACCTTCCTGTAGTAGACAGCAACCATCCAGGGAGGTACTACCTTCCTGTGGTAGACAGCAACCATCCAGGGAGGTACTACCTTCCTGTAGTAGACAGCAAGCATCCAGGGAGGTACTACCTTCTTTTAGTAGACAGCAAGCATCCAGGGAGGTTTCTACCTTCCTGTAGTAGACAGCAAGCATCCAGGAAGGTATACCTTCCTGTAGTAACAGCAACCATCCAGGGAGGTATACCATCCTGTGTGACAGCAAGCACCAGGGGGGTACTACCTTCCTGGGGTAGACAACAACCATCCGGGAGGTACTCCCATCCTGTAGTAGACAGCAACATCCGGGGAGGTACTACCTTCCTGTAGTAGCAGCAAACCATCAGGGAGGTACTACCTCCTGTGGTAGACAGCAAGCATCCAGGGAGGTACTACCTTCCTGTAGTAGACAGCAAGCATCCAGGGAGGTACTACCTTCCTGTGGTAGACAGCAACCATCCAGGGAGGTACTACCATCCTGTAGTAGACAGCAAGCATCCAGGGAGGTACTACCATCCTGTAGTAGACAGCAAGCATCCAGGGAGGTACTACCTTCCTGTGGTAGACAACAACCATCCAGGGAGGAGGTACAACACTCGTGTGGTACGAACATGAGACAAGAACCCATTAAATATTTTTGACTGTGTTACGATTCCCAATCATTTTCTTAGTGACTGAGGAAGGTGCAGCGCTGTGGTTAAATCTTACACACCGCCACTTACCTTCTGATTACTCTTACTTGTAATTTCCTGTTAGTTAACTATTCCTGTTGTATGTCATTGCTGACTTAGTTGATAAGACGCATATACAACAGTTAGGTGTCTTGTTTTTTTCGAAACGTTTCGCCAGTCAGTGGCTTCTTCAGTTCAGTACAGAGTAGAACGGTGGAAGATGAGTGGGGTAACAGTCCCTCACCCTGGAGTCGATGTGTTTTAAAAATTGATGGATTGAACACATCGACTCCAGGCTGAGGACTGATTACCTCACACTCCTCCTCATCTTCCACCGTTCTTCTCTGTTGGGCTGATGAAACCACTGGCGGGGAAACTTTCCTCAGTGAAAATTCCCAAATGGGTTTCACAAGTGTCCCCATTCTTCAACTCGTTGGTTTTTCAAAACCATTTACATCACAGGAGAATGTCATTTAGTCCATCACCCTTGAAGACTAGTTATGAGGTTTGGGCAGTCCCTCAGCCTGGGGAAGAGTTCTGCTTCATAGTCTGAAACAATACACAAATAATCAGCACGTCGAGAGAGGAGCTGACCACGACGTTTCGGTCCGACTTGGACCACTGACAGTTACACTAAATGGTTCAAATCGGACCGAAACGTTGTGGTAAGCTCCTCTCTCTTATGTGCGGGTTATTTATGTATTGTTCCGGTCACGGTATTGTTCTTTAATATGGAACAATGTGAAGCTGAAACAACGGAATATTGGTTTAGTTCTGGTGTGAACACGAGACGCGGGGGCCATGATCCCTCACTTAAGTTACTCAGTGTACTCACCTGTGTGTGCTCACCTAACTGTGGTTGCAGAGGTCGAGTCATAGCTCGTAGTCCTGCCTCTACACTGGTCGCTGCTAGGTCCACTCCCTGCTTCACGAGCTTTATCATACCTCTTCTTAAAGTTATGTATGGATCCTGCCTCCACTACATCACTTTCCAGACTGTTTCACTTCCTGGCAACTCTGTGACTGAAGAAATACTTCCTGACATCCCTGTGACTCATCTGAGTCTTCAGCTTCCAGTTGTGTCCCCTTGTTGCTGTGTCCCATCTCTGGAACTTCCTGTCTCTGTCCACCTTGTCAATTCCTCTCATTATTTTATGTGTGTGTGTGTGTGTGTGTGTGTGTGTGTGTGTGTGTGAGAACAGGTGTCATGCTGACACACTAGCAGGTGGGATACAACTGTTAATTTGTAACCAAGCTTTTGAATCAAACTTGTGTGAATTTGCATGCTGCTAGCACAAATAGCTTGATTCATCAGGACATGAACTAAGAGGCCAGGTCTGGGGCTGGGTCGCGGGGGTAATATACCTTTACCTTTGATAAGTTTCGAGAGTTTTTCTACTCCCGGAGCCTGGCCGTGGCTAGGGCTTGTCGGGTGCTTGCCGGTCAACCAGTTGTTGCTGCTGGTGAACCGCTGACCCACGTTATCCATCACAGCCTGGTTGATCTGGCACCTGGTGAAGATACTTGTCCAGTTTCTTCTTGAAGACTTCTACACTTGTTCCAGCAGTGTTTCTGATATCTTCTGGTAAGATGTTGAATAATCTGGGACCACGGATGTTGATATAGTGTTCTCTTATTGTGTCCACGGCTCCCCTGGTTTTCCTAGGATCAGCAAGTGAGTAGGTAGAAGTCTTCCAGAGGAACTGGGCAAGTATCTTCACCGAGGCTCAAAACTGTTCAACAGCCTCTCACCAAGCATAAGAGGAATTACCAATACACCCCTGGTTGTTTTCAAGAGGGAGCTGAACAGATACCTAAAGTCAGTACCGGATCAACCGGGCTGTGGTTCGTACGTTGGACTACGTGCGGCCAGCAGTAACAGCCTGGTTGATCAGGCCTTAATCCACCGGGAGGCCTGGTCATGGACCGGGCCGCGGGGGCGTTGATCCCCGGAATACCCTGCAGGTACGTGCCAGATCAACCAGGTTGTGATGGATATGTGAGTCGTGGGCCACCAGCAGCAAAACCTGGTTGACTAGGGTAGCACCAGACGAGCCTGATCCATGGCCGGGCTCCGGGAGTAGAAAAACTCTGGGAACTCATCAATGGTATATCAGAGGTATGGAATATACGTCACTGTTGTCAGTCACTGTTCTTAAGCACTCACTAGAGAGCAGAGTCACTGCTGTCAGTCACTGTTCTTCAGCACCAATTAGAGAGCAGAGTCACTGTTGTTAGTCACTGGCACTGTCCTTGAGACAGTAATCACACCACAAATGACAATTTTTCACTGCCACTCACTGCTATATATGACCCTCAATTTGTTTTAGGAAAGGTCACTGTTGCTGCCTTGTTACACATCTTGAGTGAGTCATAGAGAGAGAGAGAGAGAGAGAGAGAGAGAGAGAGAGAGAGAGAGAGAGGAACAGTATTGGAACAGAGTATGGGAGAGAAGATAGAAGGGGGTGGGAGGTCAGGGAGGTATTGTGAGGGAGGGAGGGAAGAAGGAAGGGTGAAGGAGTGTAATGGGGAGGGAGGGAGAGATAATTTGTGAGGGGGTAAGTAAGGTAGTACTGGGTAACTGCATTATCTCTCTCTCTCTCTCTCTCCTCTCTCTCTCTCTCTTTCGTCCTGACCTAACAGTTATCTTCAGTTATTTTGTTCCCCATATGCTGTGAGGAACAGTAGATGACATCAGATAACTTCTCTGGGCCAAGAGCTTTCACCAGCAGCATCAGAGATGTAACTGAAGAGGAGATAAACGTCAGTTTTAAGACGTCAGGAAGTCTAACACTTACCAAGTAATTAGGAGAGGTGAGAGGGGGAAACTTGGTATAGTAGTAAGTTGAGGTGTTGTGGTAATGAAGATGGTCACCTCTCCACACTACGTAATATAGGTGACCTGAAGAAGAAACACGTTCACCGTCGTTCGTTCAGTCACTGTCTTGCCAAGGGTGTGCTTACAACACAGTTGAGAGGTGTCAGTATTTTTTCTGGTATTGTGAAAAATTAAAAATCCCAGAAATTTATAGGGAGGCCCCCTGAACTGCATCCCGCCCCTCCATCAGAGTGCAGGCACTGTATTTCTCCCTCCAGGATCAAGCCCGGCTAACTATTTGGGGGATCCCTTTTCAAAAATTGTTACCGTGTTAAAACCCAGCAACCCCCGTCATTAAAAAAACTTGTGTTCATTCCCCTCCCATGTTTACACAACCCTTTGGGGTTCTTAAGTGCGAAAAACTAAAAGTCCTTTTCCCCCCCTCCGCCAACAGTTCTTTTCCCCCTCCCTCCAACAGTTCTTTTTACCCCCCCCCTCCAAACAGTTTTTTTCCCCCCCCCCCTCCAACAGTTCTTTACCCCTCCCTCCAAATTCTTGGTTGATCCTTCCCTTAAATACATTACATGTATTTAAAAACCCTTTTTTGGGCCAGTTCATGGGCCTCTTGTGTATCCATTTAGTTTTGTGCTGCCACCCACAGGATATATAAACGAAACAAATTAGCCGCTTCGGCGTCAAAACAAAATCTACAACATAACCCCCTTAACCCCAAAATAACCCCCAATGCAATTTTTCTACACCTTTAACCACCTCGAACCCCTCAGCCCTCAATTATACCCTCTTTCATGCCTACCATCTACTTTTTACACTCCGACCCCTTTATATTCACACCACAATCCCCCATTATGACATCTCCGTTGCCCCAGAGCCTCTTTCTCGCTCAAGGTTAAAAAAGGCCATGCCTCACACCTATTAAATGTATAGCGCCACTATACTCTTTTCTTTCCCCTTCCTTTCCCTTTTTAGATAAATTAAGTTTCCCCCGTGCCTCAACACACCACCCACCTTTCCCCCTTGCACACCTGGGTCTCCATGGTTTGACCCGACACGGGTAAATGTTGGGGTGGTTCCTTCCCCCCTGTTGTCCTTTTACCTGCAGCTCGTGGGAGGCTCGGTATTGTCATCTTACACTTGCTCTCCTGTGTATTAGCAGATGTGGTACCGGGTGTTAGTCATCTTTGCCGCTATCACTGTTCACTGGGGTGGGGGCATCCTGGGGGGCAAGATTGAAGGATACACTGGAAAAAAAGATAGACATTCCTCGATGACTTTTTTGGGGTTTTTCTGGGTGGCTTACCCCCCTCCCCCGGGTTTTTTTCGGGTGGCTAACCTCCCTACCCCCGGGGTTTTTTTGGGTGGCAACCCCCCCCTACCCCCCGGGGTTTTTCGGGTGGCAAACCCCCCCTTACCCGGGGGTTTTTCTGGGTGGCTAACCCCCCTCCCCGGGTTATTTGGGTGGCTAAAACTCCCCACCCGGGTTACTCTGGGTGGCTAACCCTCCCCACCCCCGGGTTTTTCTGGATGGCTAACCCCCCCCCAACCCGGGTTATTCTGGGGGGGCTAACCTTCCCTACCCGGTTAATCTGGGTGGCTAACCCTCCCTACCCGGGTTAATTTGGGTGGCTAACCCTCCCTACCCGGGTTAATCTGGGTGGAAACCCCTCCCTCCCCCGGGGTTTTTAATCTGGGTGGCTAACCCTCCCTTTCCCCGGGGTTACTCTGGGTGGTTTAACCCTCCCTACCCCGGGTTATTCTGGGTGGCTAACCCTCCCTACCCCGGGTTATTCTGGGTGGCTAACCTTCCCTACCCGGGTTAATTCTGGGTGGCAAAACCCTCCCTACCCCGGGTTAAAAACCCAAAAAAATCATATCTATTATATGGTTTCATCTCGTTTTTCATTAAACCGTTCTGTTGACATGTCCACTTTTCAGGGCCAGGTTCGTCTGGTGCTTGTCTGGTCAAGCAGGCTGTTGCGCTGGTGATCCGCCGATCCACATATCCACTTCGATATTCCTCTTATCATTGCTTAGATATTTTGTAATTTTTATCACTTAACTCTCTCCTGTATTTTACTCTTAATTTCATTCTTTTACGTATTGTCGGCCAACCTTTGCAAACTTCAGGTCTACCAAAAACAACTGTGTCATCGGTCAAGAACAACTGTCACAATTCCCACAACATCCACTTTGGTTACCTCAAACTCTTCATCTTGCACTGTCCTCCCTTTGTATCCGACTGAAGAACCAACTTCCTCCCAGCATACATAAAGGGGATTACCAATAGACCCTGGCTGTCTTCAAGACCCCCGGCTGTCTTCAAGACCCACCTGGCTGTCTTCAAGACCCCTGGCTGTCTTCAAGACCCGTGGCTGTCTTCAAGACCCCTGGCTGTCTTCAAGACCCCTGGTTGTCTTCAAGACCCCTGGTTGTCTTCAAGACCCTGGTTTTCTTCAAGACCCCCGGTTGTCAAGACCCCGTGGCTGTCTTCAAGACCCCTGGCTGTCTTCAAGACCCCCGGCTGTCTTCAAGACCCTGGCTGTCTTCAAGACCCCTGGCTGTCTTCAAGACCCCTGGTTGTCTTCAAGATCCGTGGCTGTCTTCAAGACCCCTGGTTGTCTTCAAAGACCCCCGGCTGCTTCAAGACCCTGGCTGTCTTCAAGACCCTGGCTGTCTTCAAGACCCGGGTGCTTAAGACCCCTGGCTGTCTTCAAGACCCCCGGGGTGTCTTCAGGGCCCTGGTTTTCTTCAAGACCCGGTTGTCTTTTAAGGCCCTGGTTGTTTTAAGACCCGGGTGTCTTTAAGACCCTGGTTGTCTTCAAGCCCCTGGTTGTCTTAAGACCCTGGTGTCTTCAAAAACCCCCGGTTTTCTTCAAGACCCCGGCTGTCTTCAAGACCCCTGGTTTTCTTTTAAACCCCG
>NW_026469789.1:0-12339 GCF_026875155.1 Cherax quadricarinatus
GTAGGGAATACCCGGCTGGTTTTGGGGAGTACTCGGCTGGTATGGGGGAAAGTCCCCCCTGGCGTGTTGGAAGTACCCTTTCAGGTATGGGGGGAAGTACCCAGGCTGGTGTGTGGGGAAGTACCCTGGCTAGTATGTGGGAAAGTATGCTGGCTGTGTGTGAGGAAGTACCCTGGTTGATATGTGGGAAGTACTCTGGCTGGTGTAGGGGGAAGTACCCTGGCTGGTATGTGGGGAGTACTCTGGCTGGTGTGTGGGGAAGTACCCTGGCTGGTATGTGGGGAAGTACCCTGGCTGGTATGTGGGAGAGTACTCTGGCTGGTGCGGGGGGGAAGTACCATGGCTGGTATGTGAGGAAGTTGAAGAATTCAGACACTTATGAAAACACATGGGAATCTTATTGAAGAAACGTTTTGCCACACAGGGGCTTCATCAGTCCAATACAAAGTAGAAATGGGTAAGGAGAGGAGACGTTTGAGGTAATCAGTCCCTCAACTTGGAATCGATGTGTTCAGTCCATCACTCTTGCAGGAAGTGCAGCATAGGGCCAGAGAGGTGGCTTATATACTGCAGTCAGATGAGTTGAAGCAGGAGGAGGTGGGATCACAGTGGGACCTGCCACTAGTGTAAGTAGATTGTCGTCCAAAGGTTGGGCAAGTGTTGAAGTCTTTGTACCAAGATTCCATGATGTTGCAGTGTCTGACAGATGTGATGAATGGTTTTGAAAACCGACAAGTTGAAGAATTGAGAATGGTTTTTGAAAACCGACAAGTTGAAGAATTGAGACACTTATGCAACACATGGAATCTTTATTGAAGAAACGTTTTGCCACACAGTGGCTTCATCAGTCCAATACAAAGTAGAAATGGGTAAGGAGAGAAGTTTGAGGTAATCAGTCCCCTCAACCTGGAATCGATGTGTTCAGTCCATCACTCTTGCAGGAAGTGCAGCATAGGGCCAGAGAGGTAGCTAATATACTGAAGTCAGATGAGTTGAAGCAGGAGGAGGCAGGATCACAGTGGGACCTGCTACTAGTGTAAGTAGATTGTCGTCCAAAGGTTGGGCAAGTGTTGAAGTCTTTGTACCAAGATTCCATGATGTTGCAGTGTCTGACAGATGTGATGAATGGTTTTGAAAAACGACATTTGAAGAATTGCGACACTTATGTAACACATGGGAATCTTTACTGAAGAAACGTTTCGCCACACAGTGGCTTCATCAATCCAATACAAAGTAGAAATGGGTAAGGAGAAAAGAAGTTTGAGGTAATCAGTCCCTCAACCTGGAATCGACGTGCTCAGTCCATCACTCTTGCAGGAAGTGCAGCATAGGGCCAGAGAGGTGGTTTAAATATACTGCAGTCAGATGAGTCGAAGCAGGAGGAGGGGGGATCACAGTGGGACCTGCAACTAGTGTAAGCAGTTGTCGTAATTACTCATTTCTACTTTGTATTGGACTGATGAAGCCACTGTGTGGCAAAACGTTTCTTCAATAAAGATTCCCATGTGTTGCATAAGTGTCTCAATTCTTCAACTTGTCGGTTTTCAAAACCATTCATCACATCTGTCAGACACTGCAACATCATGGAATCTTGGTACAAAGACTTCAATGCTTGCCCAACCTTTGGACGACGACCTACTTACACTAGTGGCAGGTCCCACTGTGATTCCGCCTCCTCCTGCTTCGACTCATCTGACTGCAGTATATAAGCCACCTCTCTGGCTCTATGCTGCACTTCCTGCAAGAGTATGGAAAAGTACCTTTACTACAAAGAAGATAAAAAGCCTGAACACATCGATTCAGGTTGAGGGACTCGAAGTACATCTCAAAACTTTCATCTCCCTTCCCATCTTCTACTTTGTATTGGACCCTGATGAAGCCACTGTGGGCCAAACGTTTCTTCAATAAAGATTCCAATGTGTTGCATAGTATCTCCATTCGTCAACTTAAGTTGTTTTCAAAACCATTCATCACATGTGAGGAAGTACAGTGGCTGGTATTGGGGAAGTATCCTGCTGGTGTGGTGAGGAAGTACCATGGCTAGTGTGGAGGAAGTACCCTGGCTATAATGTGAGGGAAGTACTCTGGCTGGTGTTTGGGGAAGTACCTTGGCTGGAATATGGGGAAGTACCCAGCTGGTATATGGGGAGTTACCCTGGATGGTGTACATTAAAAAAGCATGGAAACACTGCAGCAGACCTGTTGGCCATACTAATCACTTCTAACCACCATCACTACTGCCCTCTACCAACACCACCACCTTTTATTCTTTCTACAATATTTACCTTGAATTCTATGTGTGTTTTTCACCCTTTTTTACCAAAGGTGCTGGCACTAGAAGCTTCTTGGGCCCACATGGTGGCTTTATTTAGCGTTACAAGCACTAAACCCTACAAGGTATACTACAAAAAATGTATCGCATTTATGCGGTGAATCATCCTCATTTTGGCCTTTTTGTAAACAAGGGCACACTGGCTGTACTTAGAGGTGTACCAGGTGATCACTCTGCACGGATACACATTCAGGACCAATGACTTTAACTGAAGTTCTTTGTCATTAAACTGAGACAATTATTTTGTCGCAAAAAGTGTTGTTATCCGATTTTTACGTTATCTGAATGACGTCAGTTAAAAACTGAGGGTCCACTGTATTTTTATTTATATACAGGAGCATTCGCAAAAGGTGTTCACCACAATTTGGGTAAAAGAGCACTTATAAGTTGAGGGGGAAATATTAGTTAGAGGCTGTTCAGTAAAGTTAGAGTTAAGGCTCAACTCATTTTAATAAATTGAAATACGCGACCAAAATTCACTTTGATAGTTAATTCAGACACAACAAAGTCACCAAGAATTGATTGTGTACAATTCATGAAAAAATAACCTCATCTCTGTCCACCAAATCAAATTAATGGCATCTACTCCTTCATATTCATTAAATTGAAAGGTTACTGTGACAATTAAAACTTATGAACTAAACAGGGAAAGGTCAGACTTAGCCCAGTAAATCAGCTTCTGTGGGAAAGTTTGACATAATCTAGAATTTCTGAAGGAGCGCAGGAAAATTGAGGGCATCAGATTCCTGTAAAATATAGACCAAAAAATTAATTCATGTTCTTTGATAAGTGGAACCAATGAAAAGGTCAAAGAAATTCGAAAAACTTCCCACAGACACACTAGGTGCCTGTTCATATGATAGCAAAAAGAAACTCTGAATAGGTAATAAACAGTTATATGAGAACTGCCTCCCCAAAATTACAACAATGTTGACCAATAACCCAACTATATGTTAAGTAAAAGGATGCAAATGCAACTAATGTTGAGGGGGTTGTTAGGACTTGAAACTAGGATTAGTTAAGGCATTGGTTTTAGAAATGAAAAATAATGAGTATGGATATATTGACTTAGGCTTTGGTATTATGAATATTAATAATAACAGTCATGGAGTAATGCTGGGTAATGATAATATCAGAAATTGTGTAAAAGCAAAGGAGAATAGGAAAATGTGCATAAGAAAAAAACATATGATGGTATTTTATGCTAACAGTCGAAGTGCAATGCAAGAAATAAGATTAATGAACTACGTTTGGTAGCGTGTGCTGGGAACTTTGATGTCATTGCATTAACTGAAATGTGGTATGATTTAAAGACTCGGGATATGATTGCTGAGTGTAATATCTAGGTTTAAGTTGTTCCATGTGGAGAGGTTAATGGGAAGGGGGGAGGAGTTGCATTATATGTTCGAGAAAATATTAATTGTGCATGAAAACAGGTATAAAAATAGATGGAATAGTAACAGAATCTGTTTGAGTAGAGTTTCTTGAAGGTCAAGAAAAACTAATTCTAGGTGTAATACACCGACTTCCAGGCTTGGATCACGATAGAGGAAGACTTCTTTGGGATGAAACTGTGAGGGCTTCTAGACACAATAACACAGTGATAGTAGGGGATTTTAACTTTAGTCAAATTGACTGGACTTCTTTGACCGGTAATCTGGAGTCCAGTGACTTTATGGAAACAGTTCAGGACTGTTTTCCGAAGTAGTGTGTAACAGAGCCTACCAGGGGTAATAATTTCCTCGACCTAGTCTTGTCAAATAAGGAAACACACGTAAATAATCTGAAGATCACTGAAGAGCTTGGCCCAAGTGATCACAAATCCATCATTTTTAGCATTAACTGGGAATACAAGAATAATGATAATAAGGTAAAAATCCCTGATTTTTTTCTGCCGATTATAGTGACTTAGGGAACACCTGTCTAATCTCGATTGGGGTTATCTAGCTAATGATTTTATTGACGATGATCATACCTATGACTACGAAGGGATATGCTTTTCTGATTTTTTTCTTGATAATGTATACCGTGCTCAGAGTACAGTGGACCCCGCATAACGATATTAATCCATTCCTAAGAGCTCATTGTTATGTGAAATTATCGTTATGCGAATGAATTTTCCCCATAAGAAATACTGGAAATCAAATTAATCTGTGCAAGACACCCCAAAAGTATGAAAAAAAAAAATTTTTACCACATGAAATATTAATTTAATGCACACAAACTGAAAAAGGCATGCACAGTTACATGACACTTACCTTTATTGAAGATCTGGTGATGATTGATGGGATGGGAGGAGGAGAGAGTCTTAGTGTTTAGAAGGGGAATCCCCTTCCATTAAGACTTGAGGTGTCAAGTCCTTTTCTGGGGTTACTTCCCTTCTTCTTTTAATGCCACTAGGACCAGCTTCAGAGTCACTGGACTTCTGTCGCACAACATAATCTGTCCATAGTGGCCTATACCTCTCGTTCCTTTATGACTTTCTAAAGTGTTTCACAACAGTGTCAGTGTAATAGTCACCAGCACAGCTTGCAATAGCTTTGTTAGGGTGATTGTCATCAAAAAAGGTTTGCACTTTAAGCCACATTCCTACACATTTCCTTAATCTTTGAAGTAGGCAACTTCTTCAATTTCTCTCTCCCCTCCTCCGAACCAGTTTCCTCAGGTCTGGCCTCTTGCTGTTAAGTTGATCTAGCAGCTCATCAGTGGTTAGTTCTTCATTGTCCTCCTCCACCAACTCTTCCACATCATCCCCACTAACCTCCAACCCCAAGGACTTTTTCAATGCCACAATGGATTCCTCAACTGGCATAGGATTCCCAGGGTTAGCCTCAAACCCTTCAAAATCCCTTTGGTCTACACATTCTGGCCACAGTTTCTTCAAGCAGAGTTCAAGGTCCTCTTAGTCACTCCCTCCCAAGCCTTACCTATAAGGTTTACACAATTGAGGATATTAAAGTGATCTCTCCAAAACTCTCTAAGAGTCAATTGAGTTTCTGAGGTCACTGCAAAGCACCTTTCAAACAGAGCTTTTGTGTTACAGTTTTTCGAAGTTTGCAATAACCTGCTGGTCCATGGGCTGCAGGAGAGGAGTGGTATTAGGAGGCAAAAACTTCACCTTAATGAAGCTCATGTCCCCATAAAGTCGCTTTGCCAATGTCTGTAGAATGACCAGGGCATTATCTAACACCAGGAGGCACTTAAGGTCTAAATTTCTTTTCAGTTAGGTAATCTTTCACATTGGGGAAAAATGCTGGTGTAACCAGTCATAGAAAAAGTCCCTAGTGACCCATGCCTTACTGTTTGCCCTCGACAGCACACACAAATTAGCCTTGAGGATATTCTTTTGCCTGAACGCTCTGGGAGTTTCTGAGGTGATCAACAACTAGCATTGGAACACATCAACAGAGTAAGCCTGTCTTTCATAGGCTTATGTCCTGGGAGTGCCTTTACCTCCTGAGTAATGTAGGTCCTGCCTGGCATTTTCTTCCAAAACAGGCCTGTTTCGTCACAATTAAACACTTGTTCAGGTTTCAGTCCTTCACTGTCTATGTACTCCTTGAATTCCTGCACATATTTTTCAGGTGTTTGTGGTCCGAACTGGCAGCCTCACCATGCCTTATCACACTATGTATGCCACTAAGCTTCTTAAATCTCTCAAACCAACCTTTGCTGGCCTTAAATTCACTCACATCATCACTAGTTGCAGGCATTTCTTTAATTAAATCCTCATGCAACTTCCTAGCCTTTTCACTTATGATCACTTGAGAGATGCTATCTCTGCTATCTGTTTTTCATTTATCCATACCAATAGAGTCTCTCAACATCTTCCATCACTTGCGATCTCTGTTTCGAAAACACAGTTGAACCTTTGGCAAGAACAGCTTCCTTGATTGGCGTTTTGTTGGACACAATAGTAGCGATGGTTGACTGGGGTTTATTATACAACCTGGCCAGCTCGGAGACACGCACTCCACTTTCATTCTTAGCAACGATCTCTTTCTTCATCTCTATAGTAATTCTCACCCTTATTGCTGTAGGGTTGGCACTAGAAGCTTTCTTGGGGCCCATGGTCACTTATTTTGCAGATAAAATCACCAAAAACACTGTAATAATACGAAATGTTCTGATTGTATGCTTGGATGTTACCGCGGAGGCTAGCTGGTAAACAATGCCACTGGCGGAACATGTGAGGCTGGCTCAGGCCGCACATCAGATGCGTCTCGGATGAATAGCGTTCAGCGGGTTTTTTAGCGGTATGCGAGGCAAAATCATAGCGATAAAATGTATCGGTATGCAGATTTAACGTTATGTAATGCCAACGGTATGCGGGGGTCCACTGTATATACATTCCCCAGAGAGAAATTATGTCTAATAATAACAATCCCAAATGGGTTAACAGGAGGCTAAAGTATCTATTAGGGAAGAAAAGGGGAATTCATAGGCACATCAGGAGAGGAGTAGGTTGGTAGACAGCAACCACCCAGGGAAGTACTACTGTCCTGCCAGATGACTGTGAAACAAAACCTGTAACTGTTTGGCAGAGGTGGTTTGCTGGTGTTTTTTTCTTTCTCAAAAACCGCTAGATAACAGGGATATCTTGCAAACCCCAAAATTTACACTTTGGTCCATTTCACAGACCGCACATGCAAATATATACATACTTTAGGTTTTCCCCTTTTTTTCTAAATGCTCTTGTTCAAATTTATTTTTCTTCTATTTCCAGGGGAAGGGGAAAAAAGAATTTTTCCCCGAAACCCATGGGTCGTATGAGGCGACTAAAAGCCAGGACGTGGCTATAACCCCTTCTCCTCAGACTTTTACTAAAAAAGAGAAGGAAAAACAAAAATTTGGGATGCTTAAATGTGCATGGATGTAGTGCATGACAAAAAACATGATTTGAGTTTTTGAAGAAAAAAATTTGGGTTTTGTCCGGCCCTAAGCGAAACAAAGCTGAAGGGGGTAGGGGGAGTTTCGGGGGGGGGAAAAAAAAATGGGATTTAAATTGGAGTATTAAAGGAGTTGAGCAAGGAAGGGGTAGGTAAGTAAAAGGCCTTAGGGAAGGAGAAAAGAGAATATAATGTGTAAAAAAGGATTATGAAATTAAAGTAAAGGTTGGATGCAAAAAGGGGGTATAATAAGCATGTATGCACCTGGAGAAGAGAGAATGTAAGGAGGAGAGAGATTTGGGGAGTTTTAAAGGAATGTATGGAACCTTTAAACCCAAGTGAGAGAGAAATTGTGGTAGGGGGTGAATGCAAAGTTGGAGAAACTTTTAACGGTGTGGTAAAGTAAGTTCGGGGGGCCAGGTGTAAATGAAAAAGGGAGCTCTTTGATTGAACTTCGTTTTAGAAAGGGGGTTTTGTTATAGGTAATCATATTTTAAGAAAAAGAGAATAAATAAATATACAAATATGATGTAGGGCAAAAAGACGTAGTTTTTTTGGATTATGTATTGGGAGATAAAAGACTGTTGAGTAACTTCAGGATGTCAGTTTATAGAGGGGGGCCTAGATTATCAATCATTTAAATTTTTGCTACACTTAGAGTAAAAGGTAGAGGGGGGGAAAAAGGGAATAGAAGCACAGGGAAAGAGAGGGGAAGGTTTTTAAAATAAAAGAGGAGGCAGTTAGGGGAAGATATAAACGCAATTTGGAGGATAGAGGGCAAAAAGAGATAGGCAAGGGTTCGAAGGGTTGGGGTAGGTTTAAAAATGTAGTTTTAGAGTGTTCAGCAGAATTTTGGTTACGGAAAGTGGGGCGGGGGTAAAGAGGAGCGATTGGTGGGAAGATGGTAAAAAAGTTTTTAAGGGAAAAAAGTTAGCATATGGAATTTTTACAAAAAAAGGATGAAGGAGGAAAAGGGATATGGGAATAAGGAGAGTTTAAAAGGGGTGGTGAAACGAAAAGGAGAGCAAAAGAAGAGGGGGTGAATTTTATCAACAAATTTTGTTGAAAATAAGAAAAAGTTTTGGGAAAGGATTAACAAGTTAAGGAAAGCCTAGAGAAAAATGGATTTGCAGTTAAAAATAGGGGAGGAGAGTTTTTTAAATGGAAGTGAGGTATTTGGGAAGATTGGGGGAAAATTTGAGGAATTGTTAAATGTTGATGAAGGACAGGGAAGGTGATTTTTGTGTATAGGGGAAGGGGGAATAACTCTTGAGGAGTGAGGAAGAGCAAGTTTTGAGGTGGGGGAAGTTCGGAGGCAGTAGGTAAATGAAAGGGGGGGGCACCATTGATGGGATAAAGACAGAAATTTAAAAGCAGGGGGGAATATCTTTGGGGTGGGTTGGTGCAAATTATTAAAAAAATGATGGAAGAGGGTAAGGGGACCTAGGGATTGGCAAGGGGGCTGATATTTCCTTTGTAAAAAAGGGAAAGGGGGCAAAAAAGAGTGCAAAAATTATAGGGGGATAAGTCTTTTGAGTATCCCGGGAAAAGGAGGTAGAGTTTTTATAAAAAAGAATTAAGATAAAACAGAGAATGGATAGCAGATGAACAAGGAGGTTTTCAGGAAAGGAAGGGGGTGTGGGGACCAGTGTTTACAGTGAACTTTAATGAACAGTATTAGAAAAGGCTAAAGGGGTTTTTTTGTGGCTTTTTAGGGATTTGGAAAAGGTGTTTGACGGGGTGGAAAACGGGGGCAATGTGGAGATTTTGCAGGTGTAGGGTTTAAAAGAGGGGTTACTGAAGCAGGAAGGGTTTTTTCCAGGGATGTGAGCTCAAGTTAGGTATGTAGGAAAAGGAATTTTTTCCCCAGTAAAAGTGGCCTTAGACAAGGACGTGTGTTTTTCCCCGTGGTTTTTTAAATATTTTTATAGAGGGGTTGTAAGAGAAGTAAATGCGAGGGTCTTGGCAAGAGGGTGGAGTTAAAAGATAAAGAATCACACATAAAGTGGGAGTTGTCACAGTTTCTCTTTGCTGGACACTGTGCTTTTGAGAGATTTGAAAAGAATTGCAGAGGTTGGGGGTGTTTTTGGAGGGTATGCAAAAAAAAAAAATTAAAAGTGAAACAGGAAAATTAAAGGGTTATGAGGATAACAAAAAGATTAGGTATGAAAGATTGGATATTAGATTGGAGGGGGAGAGTATGGAGGAGGTGAATGTATTCAGATATTTGGGAGGGACGTGTCAAAGGATGGGGTCTATGAAAGATGGGTGAACATAGAATTGATGAGGGGGGAAAAAGGGGAGCGGTGCACTTAGGAGTCTGTGGGGGAAAAGAAAATTTTTCCCTTGGGGGCAAGAGGGGAATGTATGAGAGTAAGTTTTACCAATGCCCTTTTTTGAGTGTGAAGCTGGTGTGAAGTTGCAGCGAGGAAGGGTGGAGCAGTGGAGATGTCTGTCTGGGGGAATGTGTGGGGGTTAACAAAAAGGAAAATTCGATTTGGAAGTTTGGAGGAGGTGCGGGGGGTTTCCAAAACTGTTGTCAAAGGGCTGGGAAGGGTTTTTTGAGGGGTTTGGACATGTAGAAAGAATGGAGTAAAACGAATACTTCAAAGTGTATCATCGTGGGAAGGAAGGTGGGGTAGGGGTCGCCTAGGGAAAGGTTGGAGGGGGGGGTAAAGGAGGTTTCGTGTGCGAGGGGGTTTGGGCTTTCCGAGGCATGCGTGACGTGTTTGATAGAGTGAATGGAGAAAATGGTTTTTTTAAATTGACGTGATTTGGGTGTGAGCAAAATAACATTTATGAAGGGGTTCAGGGGAAAATGGGAGCCGGATTTTTTAAATCCCCGGGGATGGGGGAATACAGTGCCTGCACTCTGAAGGGAAGGGGGTTTTTTATTTTTTTGGGAGTTAAAAAATTTAGGGTCGACCGGCCCCTCCGAAACTCATTCTCGGGCGGGGAAATTTAAAAAAAAAAAAAAAAAAAAAATTCCCCTTATGAAAAAATAGGGGGAATCTTTTTTCCCCCATCAAAAGACAAACCAAAAATTTGAAATTTGATGAAAACTTACGGAATTATTCTTTGCCCAAAATTAGTGAAATTTGGCGATTTTAAACCTCGGCGAATTTTTCCCCCTTTGAGCCCCATTTTTGGCCAAATTTTACTGTACTTCGACCAAAAAAAAATAAAAATTTCGCTAGAACTCCATTTTTTCTATCGAAATTTGGGGGCAAGAAACCACCCATTTAGAAATTCAAACTACCAGTAAAAGTGGTCAAAAAATTTTCAATTTTGCCCAAATTTTACACAAATTTTCCCCCCCCCAAAATTGGGGGGCCCAAAATTTCCCAAATAGGGTCCAAATAAAAAAGAAAGACATTCCTGGCCCCAAAAAAACATTTCCTCTTCATTAAATCTGTCCAAGGGGCCCCCCTTATATTTCCTTTTTTCTTTCCCCTTTGAATTTTTTTTTTTTCAAAAAAAAATATTTAAAATTTGCTGTTATGCAGACTACGAAATTTGGGTAAAAAAAGGAAAAAAATATTTTTGGTGCACCCTTTTGAAAGAATATTAGACTCCCCCAGTTTAGTTATTGCCCCTTGGACGATTTGTTTAAATTTTTAAATTTGGTAAAAAAACGAACATTTCTGCAATTTGAGTTTTAATTTTTAGGGACCTTTCATTGTAAACCAGTCAATATCATCTCAATTTCTGTAATATGTCTTCCATTCTATAAAATGAGACCAAGAAAAACTAGAATACAACAAAAAAATACCATACGAAAATACACTGCAAAGTCGCTGATTTATTAAAAAAAAAATGGTCAAAGTTTTTTTTTCTCATTATGCACTTTTGTGCTGCAGGATTTTTTTTTAGACTGGGCACACTGACCACATGGGACCCATTCTTTCATATGAAGGCCTACCAGCTTTCTCCCACTAGATTTGAGGCCGCTAGAATTTATGAGTACTAGTACGTCAAAAACCCCTACGCGTAAGACGTACTAGTATGACCAAAACCCCTCAAAGGGTTAAAAAACTGTAGTGTAAAGTACCCTTCTGGGAAGACAGTGATGGAGTGAATGATGGTGAAAGTTTTTCTTTTTCGGGCCACCCTGCCTTGGTGGGATCGGCCAGTGTGTTAATTAAAAAAAAAAATATATATATAAAATCAGAAGAGGAGAGATTAACCTTACTGACCAATATGTTCAGCTTAAAAGAGAAGTAAAAAAAGGGAATTAAAAAGGCCCAAACGTGACTATGAAATTAGAGCTGCTACCTGGAGTTTACCTGGAGAGAGTTCCGGGGGTCAACACCCCCGTGGCCCAGTCTGTGACCAGGCCTCCTGGTGGATCAGAGCCTGATCAACCAGGCTGTTACTGCTGGCTGCACGCAATCCAACGTACGAGCCACAGCCTGGCTGGTCAGGTACCGACTTTAGGTGCTTGCCCAGTGCAAGCTTGAAGACTGCCAGGGGTCTATTGGTAATCCCCCTTATGTATGCTGGGAGGCAGTTGAACAGTCTCGGGCCCCTGACACTTATTGTATTGTCTCTTAACCCTTAAACGGTCCAAACAAATCGACGTTCAAATTCGTAGTGCTACAAAAGTAGATCTACTTTTTTTAACATATTTTCAAATGTAACAAAAAAAAATGTATATAAAAGTTTTTATTTACACGTTTTCAAATGTAAAACAAAAAAGAAGATCTACATTTTTTTAAATACTTTCAGATGTTGAAAAAATGTATATATACATTTGGACCATTTAAGGGTTAATGTGCTAGTGACACCCCTGCTTTTCATTGGGGGGATGTTGCATCGTCTGCCAAGTCTTTTGCTTTCATTGTGAGTGATTTTCGAGTGCAAGTTCGGTACTAGTCCCTCTAGGATTTTCCAGGTGTATATAATCATGTATCTCTCCCACCTGCGTTCCAGGGAATACAGGTTCAGAAACTTCAAGCGCTCCCAGTAATTGAGGTGTTTTATCTCCGTTATGCGCGCTGTGAAGGTTCTCTTTACATTTTCTAGGTCAGCAATTTCACCTACCTTGAAAGGTGCTGTTAGTGTACAGCAATATTTCAGCCTAGATAGAAAAAAACGACCTGAAGAGTGTCATCATCT
>NW_026469790.1:0-12322 GCF_026875155.1 Cherax quadricarinatus
CATCTATTTTGCTAATTTTTTTTTCGCTTTGTGATACTTTTTTTTTCCCAGAATTTCTGATGGGGTCTTCCAGGTCTTTTTTATATCACCTCGTAATTGGATAATCTGTTCCATAATACTGTTTTTTTGCCCTTTTTATAGGCGGTTAGGATTGACGATAATTTTTTTGTCGGCTCTGGTTATGTACCCTTCGTACTGTTTTTCATATCGGTGTTTTGTATTTATGGATTTGAGAATACGGGGTGTTAGCCGGGGGACTGTTCAGTCTTTAGCTTCATCTTTTAGTTTTTTGGGGGCAGTGCTTGTTATAAAAGGTATTGGGTTTTTTTTGAAAATTATTAAAAAATTTCGTCAATATTTATAGTTTTCAGCTCGTGTGCCAGTCAATGTTTTTACTGTTTTGGGAAGTTTTAATGGCTGCCTCTTTGGGGAAGTCTGAAGGGACTTTATTTGGGTTTTGGGGGTATTTTACCAAGTTGTTATGGGGAAAGAGGGTAGTGGTCTGTGGTTTTTCTGAATTAGCCTGATTTTAAAGGGGGATATGTGTTGGTCCAGTTTGGGGTAAATTAGGGAAACACTAGTCTCCGAACTTTGAGGTTTTTTTATTTGGTAGAAACTGCAGTTACCTTGGTTTGTGAATTTCCCCTAACGGGGGGTCCGTTTTGCAGGAGATTTAATTGAAGTCCCCTGAGATAGAAGTGTCTTTTTTCATCGTGCATAGTTATCATATTTCCGGGTTTTTGACAAATTTTGGCTAATGTTTGTTTTTGGGAACTCTGTAGATGTTTATCCTGTGAGAGGTTTTTGTAGGATTTGGTTTGAATTTAGCTATTATAAACCCCCATGTTCACCCCTTGGCAAGTATTATGATACTTTCTAGTGGTGTGAGTAGTAAAAGCTGTGCCACCCCTTGTTGGCTGGCCTACAGTTGTGTATGGGTGTAACCAGGAATGGCATAGACACTGTATATCAGGGTTTTCCAGGTTTTTAGTTAGTGTAATATGGACATATTGGCCTGCAGGATTTAGTAATGCTATAGGCATTTAATGCTTGCTTAAAGATCGATATTGTATTTTAAAGGTATATGTTGTTTTGGCTCGGAAGTGCCTTGATTGTTCTGTGTGTAGTAATACAGTAACTGTTTTTAATCATTTAAGCATTAAAAAAGAGGTTGGTATCAGGATCATGCTTTAATCATAAGATTTTAGTGAATTTTAGTTAGAATTAAGTATAAAACAAATATTCTAAAGCTAAAAAAAAGCACCTGAAATTATTTAAAAATGTAAAATAATGAGCTAGGGTAGTTTTTTACCAAGCTAAAATAAAGGAGACAAATATAAAAAGGGCTAAAATAATTTGTGGTGAAAAATAAAGTGTATGATCAAATAATGGAGCTTGGGAATATGATAGTAGGTAGTATTTAAAGATAATTCTTTAATGTTAGAATTATATATAATATTTGATATAAAAGGGGACTAATATTAAGTTGTTCGAACAATTAAAGTGGTAATCAAATAATTGCACTAAGGTCTAATATAATGCTTTTGTGGGAGTGTATGTTTGAGCTAGGAATGAGTATAGTACAATAGATTTGATTCTAATAATATAACAATACAATGAAGAACTAGCACAGTCTCTCACTCACTAATAATTGAATTGGTCTAATATAATGAATTTGGTATTGACTATAGTACAACTGTGGTTTTAATCTAATAATATAAAAAGGCACAAGGACTCTCAAGTGCTAATTGCACTTAGCGTGTTATGTAAAGTTGTTTACAAGAATTAAGAGTATATACTAGATTTAAATTGACAAGATAAAATATTCAAGTTAAGGTAGCCAAAAGAAACAAAAAAAGTTAGAAAAAAAATATATATGAGGTAGTTGGTTACAGTTAGCAAAAGTAGTTAAGGGCCTTGAACAATTATAAATGAAATATTACACTAATGCACACACATATAGTCTCTAAGATATGAAAACAATACTTAGAGTAGGGAATTTATAATATAAACTTACTAATATAAAAAATAGACAAATTGAAATGGTACTTGCAATTGCAATAGAGTTGGTATAGGTTGTTGACAAGATCAGGAGTATAACTAGATTTAAATGACAAAATATAATTCGCAATTAAAAGTACCAAAGAATAATAGTAAAAAATAACAAGGGTAATGTCTTGGTTATAATATGATAGTAAGATGGGTAGACAGGTACACAGGTACACAGGTACAAAGGATAATTAAAGGGTTGGTGGTTGAATATACAAAACTTTGAAAAAAAAAAAATTTCGGCATACAAAATGTTATGGGAAGTATAAAATAAGTTAAATTGACTGGTAGTAAATATGTGTTTAAACCATTCAGGGTCAGTTCCCGTTGATCTACGGTTTTACAGTTCGGGATCCAAAACCGTAGATCTACGCAATGAGTTCAGCGCACTCTGATAACTGTGAGTGGTACATTTGGGCCTAGATATGGAGAGAATAAATCATGTGGTATGTGTGCCCACATAAAACAGATCCCTGCAGCCACACTGTGTATAATGAGCAGAAAAATGAAATCATGATTTTTCGATTATAACAGCAACCTTTGCAGAGTTTCTTCACCCCCACCCCATACCGCTGCTCTGTCACACCACTTCGTATGTTTTTTATAGATGTATTGCGGATTTCTTGGTCTCATTTTGATAGAATGGATGACATTTTTACAGAATATAGAGATGATTTTGGAATTGTCTTTAGCACTGAAATGGCTCTTGAACTCCACCCCCCCCCTTGAGCTCAAAGTAGCAGAACATGCCTAAATTTTTGCCGTATTCAAGAGTAAACAAACGACCTCAACGTCTTACACGTCAGATGGTGGGTCTAATATACATACACAAATATGGTGATGATATTTTATACAAATTCATTACAGTATTGAATAACAGTAAATCTTCTATTCCGATTTGGTGTGAATAAAAATTCATTAGTGAATAAACAAATCAAAATGGAATTTATTTGTAAAGCCTCAAAACATATAATGAACAGAGGAAATGTTAAGTTTGTGACCAGGAATACCTACATTAGTTTCCATTCTTGGACCCTATTTTGAAAAATTGGAATATTTTGAACTTTGTGTTTTAAAATTGGCCAAATTAACAATTTCGATCACAACTTTATTTTGTAGTTGAAACAGTTGACTTGGCAATTTCTTGTTGATCACTCGATAGAATAGAAGTACAATACTAGTGAAATAGCTAAGAATTTGGTTGATGGGAATAATGTAATTGCGCCTAAAAATGGGTGTCAAAGTCGGCAAATCGCCAATGCGTATACAATATCGCTGACTCAATCAAGATTCGCGAGAGCCATAAACTTTCGTCAAATTTTCCACCAATTTTGCGGTACTTTTTGTTTATTACCTTCACAAAAAGATTTCTCTACGATTTCATAGAAAAAATAACAATGTTTTTTGTTTTTAATTCTTGTGGACACTGTCGTGCGTGATCCAGATTTGGGCCTTGGACCCTGTAAAGGGTTAATAAAATTTTAGTAAGTAAGAATGATACAAAAAAGTGATGGAAAAAGTAATGTTTATTTCATTCAATATTGCAATCGGTAGTTATACTAGAGGTTCTATGGCAGTACAAGGTAATTAGAGTATCTAAGATAGTAAAATGTGGTATTAAAACAGTGTAAACGGTAATTAGACAAGTCTATGGTTATTAAATATCAAGAAAATGTTAAGAGTAAATTGAAATTATGTTAAAAATGATATTATTATTTTAGTAAGTAATACTCAATTGATAGTATTTAAAAAAAATATGAGGGTAGTAAATAATGGACAGAGAAGTATCAATTCAGCTTATGTTTAAGCAAACAATAGTAAATAAGAAAATTACATAAGGTGACTTATGCATATAGTAAAATCACAAAATTGAGGTAGTTGATTATTTAATTACTAAGAGATTGTACAATGAAATTTGAACATTATGGAGCAAAACATACACTACACTACGTAGGCTGTTAGGTTGGACATTGTATTAGTTATTCTTTGTAAGATTAGTAATCCTTGAGAAAATCACCGTGGATAGATCATTCTCGGTCATGATTGTGCTTAACAGTTGACTACAATTGTTTTTCCCTAACAAGAATTTCCCATATCGTGTGAAGCCATATGGTGCTATTGTGTCAGTATTCTCCCGCTTAAGTTTTTCTGACTCTATACAGGGAGGTTCTGACGTTTTTGGTAAGGACACTCGATTTATTGTATACCTCTTTCTTTACTTAATAGATGCAATAATTAAGTCTTTTTTCCGTATGTGAAGTCGGAATCTAAGCATAACACTTTTTATTCATGAGATTCCTAGTAACATGGCTTCTTTTATTTCTGACTCTGGTACAATAACACTTGTTTGGTCCTTTATTGATCTGCTGTGTAATTTCTTTATGTTTGTTTGTTATATCCTGGGAACACTTTTACTGGTCCGATAGTTTATCTTGTTCAGTTTTATCTTCTTGAGTGAGCAAAGTAGTCACTGAACTGGGTATCTAAGTTGTTCTTCACTCTTTTATGCTTCTTCAAACCTTTGTATTAAGATTTTATTAGTTGTTGGGAATGTATAAATAAGTAATTTCTGAAAAAGCCCAATGCCTCTATAACAGACATTGCCCAGAATAAACTAACCCGATAAGCAAAGAAACTGAATAATCCCTGGCTAACACCAAGCATCCTCAAATCCATTACACAAAGCACAAAATATGAAAAACGTAAGAATGAGTCATCAAATAACTAGAGAACGTCAAAAAGTTACACGGTCAGCACTTTACCAGCCTGGATAAAGAAGGTCAGAAAAAAATTGTATTATGAAATAGATTACATAACATCAAAGGTGCTTTGAAAAAAAACTTGGAAAACTCTATCTAAACTCTTTGGAACTAAAAAGTTTATCCAAAACAAAACAATCAAGCTAGCAAATCAGTTGAACTCTATCGCTCAACCAAAAGCAGATTGATTTTTTCTTCTCCACATAGAAAAAAAATTTAGCAAAAAAAATACCAAGCACAAGCACCCGTTCAAAGGTGAAAATGGGGGGGGGGTTGGGCCTATCTCATAGGTACCTACCCAATACACTATTCTAGCTCCAACCACCCCATTGAAGTTACGCTCATCATAAACACCCTTAAAAACATGGCAGGGGACCATACCAACTTCGCCTGTTTTATGTTCAAAAAAGCTTATCAAGTATTGTCACCAATATTGCAATGCTCTTAACAAATCCATGAATCATCTACCTTCCCAACAATCCTCAAAATAGTGAGGGTCACTCCAAGCCATAAAGGTAGGTGACCAAGCTGACATTGAATAACTATAGACCAATATCTAACTTACCACCTGCTCTTCAAAATCTTTGAAAAATTTAATTCATAGTATTATTCCTCCTCGCTTTCACAACATATTAAAACCCTTGTCAGTTTGGATTCCGGAATAATAACGACAAATGATTGCTATCATACACATGCTAGAACTAATATATATTACCGGCACTTGAAGAAAGAAGTCCCGCTGGGAATTTTCATTGATTTATGTAAAGCTTTTGAACAGTCGACCATGAACTGCTGTACTCCAAATTAATGAATATGGTTCAGAGGCCACTCCCTCTCTACCTAAGTCATACCTTAGTTACAGAACTCAATATGTGTATGCAAATGATGCAAACTCTTCCACCCAACCAATCACAGTAGGAGTCCCACAAGGAAGACGTCCTTGGACCTCTCCTTTTTTCATCTACATCAATGATTACCAAATGCATTACAGCTACTCAAACCCATATAATTTGCCGAGACACTACATATGTCTTTCCCCCCAAACAACAGTCATACTAGCAAACAGTCAAGTGCTGGAATTTCAGAACATATCTGCCTGGATGATGCAAACAAACTTACCTGAAACACTGATAAAACCTATTTCAATTCAGTTGGAAACAAAAGTCTGCAAATGATCCAATTAACATAATGCTAAATGGAATCATCAGTCACAAGACATCACAGAGGGAAAATTCCTAGGTATCCACCTTGACAGTAGCCTTAAGTTCCGGACACATATACAACAAATCACCAAGAAAATCTCCAAGACTGTAGGCATACTGTCAAAGATAAGGTACTACGTTCCACAATCAGCTCTCCTGGCACTGTACCATTCACTCATATACCCTTATCTTACATATGGAGTTTGTGCATGGGGATCAACAACATTAAATCACCTAAATAACAAAAAAAGGCACAATACCGTGACTGGAACGATACACAAATAACCCGCACATAGAAGAGAGGAGCTTACGACGACGTTTCGTTCTAACTTGGACCATTTATAAAGTTTCACACTATCCAGAAGTGGAGCGGACGGCCTATGATATAGGCAGGAAGATCGGTAGTGGTGGTTAGTAGTGTAGTAGTCGGTAGTAGTTGGGGAGCTAAGGGAGGTGGGAGCCCGTCTAAATACTAAAAGAAAGGGGAGCACTGCAAGGGAGCTAGGTGCCCACAGTTAGGAGAGCAAGTTGCACAGAGGTGGGGGGAGGGGAAAGTGATGAAATAATAAATTATATTGAAGGAACAGAAACACGCTGGACAGAAGAAAGACAAAAACCGGGAAAGAGGAACGGGGAAGCGGGAGAAGAGAAAAAGAAAAAAATTGAGGAATCAGGTTAAGTCACGAGTGTTCTGAAGTTTGGAGCATTTTAACAATGTAGTGGGACAGGAAGGCATCTACAGAGACGACGCCAGGACTAAGATTTCATACAAGGAATATTTCGATGTATTTAGAGAGGATTCAACAAGATGGCGACTGTTAAAGTTGGAAGTAGGAACGACAGTTTTAGGCAGAAGGACCAGTCTGTAGGATGGCCTGTGATCTCTGAAGTGAACAGAACAAGAGCATGTTTAGTGTCAGCAAGCCTAACACTATTTTTGTGCTCTTTAAGTCTGTCGAAAGAGATCCCGCCAGTTTCTCAAAAGAACTATTGAGTGGACAAGGAGGAGCAAGAAATAGAGTAGACACGGAACATCTGTAGTGGGCAGGTGACGGTATGATCGAGATTAGGAGAAGAGTGTTTGTTGGTGGAAAGTAAGACTTGATGTCTAAGGGACGGAGAGAATTGTTGAGATTAGAAAGACCGGAAATGTAGGGAAGGCAGAGGACAGAAGAGTTCCCAGGAGGCAAAGGGCAGCAGTAAGAATTACTATAACAAATTCCCACTCCCGCCAGCATACTCCACCAAATTTCAAAAGTCTGTGTCTGCTCACCATTACGAACATCCATACTTATTCATGTGCCTACTACATACACAAAACAATACATGCAAATATAAACCTCCCACTCAAACTTCTCCTCACCAACCTAAACAGGACACATGACCACAACACAAGACACAGATCTGTTTTTGATATACAGGTCCTCCATCACAAATCCGGCATCATTGGGACCTGTAGTGTGCCAGATTACTGAGTTTGCCGGATTACAGAGTGGGTGGTTAGAATACACGTCACTAAAATTAACACCTTGGACCTACACCAAAGTTCTATTGCACATCGGCAAAAAATCGAACATTTCCTCTACTTTGAGCTCAATTTCAAGGTACTTTTTTTCATGAAAGCAATCAAAATCATGTCCATTTCTTTAATGTATCGTCCATTCTATCAAATGAGTCCAAAAAAATGAGAATACAGTGGACCCTCGACATTCGATACTAATCCGTTCCTGAGAGCTTATTTGATGTCGACAAATAGCGAAAGTCGAATTGATTTTCCCCATAAGAAATAATGGAAATCAAATTAATCCATGTAAGACACGCAAAAGTATGAAAAAAAAAAATTACCACATGAAATATTAAGTTTAATTGCAAGAGCAATAATTATAATAACAACAATAACAATAGATTAATAACAATAGAATAATTGACACTTACATAATAAGATCTGGATGATGATTGATGGGTTGGGAGGAGGGGGAGGAGTTACTGAGTGTGGATGGTGTTAGTGTTTAGAAGGGGAAATCACACTTCCATTATAACTTGGAATTGGCCAGCCTCACCATGCCTCTACCACCACTGTGTATGCCACTAGGTTTCTTAAATCTTTCAAAAACCTTTGCTGGCCTTAAATTCACTCACATCACCACTAGTTGCAGGCAATTTCTTTACCAAATCATCATGCGATCTTACAACGCACTCACTTTATTTACTTTTGCAATTTTCTCTTTCTTCATTTCAATAGGTCATTAGCACCTTTTTTCTTGAAGGGTTGGCACTAGAAGCTTTCTTGGGGCCCATGGTTACTTATTTTGCAGAAACAAGCACCAAAAACAGTGATAATATGGAATGTACCGAATGTATCCTTAGATGCGCACACACTGGCTGGCTTGTAAACACTCGCACACATGGTGCAGTTCAGGCCACACGTGGACACGTCTCATATGAATCGTATTGAATGTCGGGTTTTCCATCGAATGTTGAGGCGAAATTTTTGCATTAAAATGCATCAAATGTCGGATTTATCGAATGTCGATGCCATCAAATGTTGGGGGTCCACTGTACAACCATAAAAAAACATAGGAAAATATACTGCAAGGAGGTGGCTAATTGTTGTACGTTAAGAAGCATCTTTCCATCATACATTGCCCAAGATTTCATATATGGCAAGCCCAAGCCAGGTAATGGAAATTAAGTCACTTTGTCTGATTTTATGGGGTTAGTCCTAGGTTCTCTATACATACGTGCTATGTATATGATAATTATGTAATATATTTGTGTTATACCTGATTAAACTTCTTTACTTCTAGTCTGTCAACCGAGTACAAGAAACCACCCATTCACTTATTTCAACTACCCAATAAAGTGGTCAAGAAATTTGGCAATTGGCTGATTTCACACAAATTTTCAACAGTTGTCCAATTTTACGTAATAGGGTCCAGAATAAACCAATGCAGACATTCCTGGGCACGAAAAATAACATTTTTCTCTGTTCATTAGTCAAGGTTCCAAGGCCCCTCTTATATTACTCTTGCTTACCATTTGGAATTTTTATTCACAAAAAAAAATTAAAAGGATTTACTGTTTATGCAGACTCCTGCATTATTGTAATAATTGTATAAATAATGTCAACCATTCTTGACACACATATTGGAATTCTGGAATGTCAGGCGGACAGGTATTGGACTGTGACATCATTGTTTACTCTTGAGTTCGCCAAAGAATAGAACATTTTCGCTATCTGTGAGAGTGCAAATTTCAAGGTTTACCTTTTCATCATGAAAGCAAATCAAAATCATATCTATTTCTGTATTATATCTTTCTTTCTATCAAATGAGACGAAAAAATGCGAATATAACCATAAAAAACCCATACAAAAAATTTTACCGCTAAGCGGCCTGCTAATGGCTGAGAATGTGAAGCTCCGCATATTTATGGTCTGATTTCTTTCATTTTTGGTGTACATTAAGAAGTATCTTTCAACCTAACATTGCCAAGTTTGAATAACATAACCCAGCAACTAAACCTGATAAACACGCTAGATAACAAGGGATATCTTGCTTCTCCTACCTTACACTTTGGGTCACCATTCACAGACCGCACATGCATATATATATATATATACATACATTAGGTTTTTCTCCTTTTTCTAATAGCTCTTGTTCTTTTTATTTTTCTATTGTCCTTGGGGGAAGTGGAAAAGAATCTTTCCTCCGTAAGCCATGCTGTTCGTATGAGGCGACTAAAATGCGGGAGCAATTGGCTAGTAACCCCTTCTCCTTGTTATACATTTACTAAAAAAGAGAAGAAGAAAAACTTTATAAACTGGGATGCTTAAATGTGCGTGGATGCTGTGCGGATGACAAAAAACAGGATGATTGCTGATGTTATGAATGAATAAGAAGTTGGATGTCTGGCTCTAAGCGAAACCAAAGTGAAGGGGGTAGGAGAGGTTCTTGGAGGGAAATATGGATTAAATCTGGAGTTTCTGGAGAGTTAGATGCAAAGGAAGTGGGTAGCCAGTAATGTTAAAATGGATCAGTTATGGAAGGAGAAAAGAGAATATGAATGTGTAAATTCAAGAATATGTGGATTAAAGTAAGGTTGACTATGCGGAGAACGTGGCGTCAGGTATAATAAGCGTGTATGCACCTGGAGAGAAGTGAGGAATGCAGAGGTGAGAGGAGATTTTGGGAGATGTTAGTGAATGTATAGGAGCCTTTGAAACAAGTGAGTGAGTAATTGTGGTAGGGGGACCTGAATGCTAAAGTAGGAGATAACTTTTAGAGCAGGGTGTGTAGGTTGTTTGTGGGGGTGCCAGGTTGTAAATTGATAATGTGAGCCTTTGATTGAACTTTGTATAGAAAGGGGTTTGGTATAGGTAATACTTATTTTTAGAAAAAGGAGATAAATAGTATACACGATATGTTGTAGGGCGAAATGACAGTAGTTTGTTTGGATTATGTATTGGTAGATAAAAGGACTGTTGAGTAGACTTCAGGATGTACATGTTTATAGAGGGGCCACAGATATATCAGATCACTTTCTAGTTGGTAGCATACACTGACGGTAAAAGGTAGACGGGGATACAGGAGAATAGAAGATCAGGGGGGGGGAAAGAGAGAGGTGAAGGTTTATAAACCTAAAGCAAAGAGGAAGGCAGTTAGGGTTAAGATATAACAGCCTACTGGAGGAATAGATGGGCTAAGCGAGCATAGGCAATGGGGGTCGAAGAGGTATGGGGTTAGATTAAAAATGTTGTGTTAGAGTGTTCAGCCAGAAGTTTGTGGTTACAGGAAAGTGGGTGCAGGAGGAAGAGGAGCGATTGGTGGAATGATGATGTAAAGAGAGTAGTAAGGGAGAAAAAGTTAGCATATGAGAAGTTTTTACAATGTAGAAGTGATGCAAGGAGGGAAGAGTATATGGAGAAAAAGGGGAGAGGTTAAGAGAGTGGTGAAGCAATGTAAAAAGAGAGCAAATGAGAGAGTGGGTGAGATGTTATCAACAAAATTTTGTTGAAATAAGAAAAATTTTTGGGAGTGAGATTAACAAGTTAAGAAAGCCAAAGGAAAAAAAATGGATTTGTCAGTTAAAAATAGGAGGGGAGAGTTATAAATGGAAGTTTAGAGGTATTGGGAAGATGGAGGGAATTTTTTTGAGGAATTTTAAATGTTGATGAAGATAGGGAAGCTGTGATTTCGTGTATAGGGCAAGGAGGAATAACATCTTGTAGGAGTGAGGAAGAGCCATTGTGAGTGTGGGGGAAGTTCGTGAGGCAAGGGTAAAATGAAAGGGGGTAAGGCAGCCGGGATTGATGGATAAAGATAGAAATGTTAAAAGCAGGTGGGGATATAGTTTTGGAGTGGTTGTGCAATTATTTAAAAATGTATGGAAAAGGGTAAGGTACCTAGGATTGGCAGAGAGCATGCATAGTTCCTTTGTATAAAGGCAAAAGGGGGTAAAAGAGAGTGCAAAAATTATAGGGGGGTAAAATCTGTTGGTGTACCTGGTAAAATGTATGGTAGAGTTATAATTGAAAGAATTAAGAG
Source organism: Cherax quadricarinatus (assembly GCF_026875155.1). Classification (NCBI taxonomy): domain Eukaryota; kingdom Metazoa; phylum Arthropoda; class Malacostraca; order Decapoda; family Parastacidae; genus Cherax; species Cherax quadricarinatus. Next base: position 11,557 of record NW_026469790.1, read on the forward strand.
TAAGACGGAGAATAGGATAGCAATGAAAAAAGGAGGCTTTAGGAAAGGTAGGGGGTGTGGGACCAGGTGTTTACAGTGAAACATATAAGTGAACAGTTAATTAGTAAGGTAAAGAGGTCTTTGTGGCATTTATGGATTTGAAAAGGCGTATGACAGGGTGGATAGGGGGGCAATGTGGCAGATGTTGCAAGTGTATGGTGTAGGGGGGTAGGTTACTGAAAGCAGTGAAGAGTTTTTACGAGGATAGTGAGGCTCAAATTAGAGTATGTAGGAAAGAGGGAAATTTTTTCCCCGTAAAAGTAGGCCTTAGACAAGGATGTGTGATGTCACCGTGGGTTTTTTAATATATTATAGATGGGGTTTTTAAGAGAAGTAAATGCGAGGGTCTTGGCAAGAGGCGTGGAGTTAAAAGATAAAGAATCACACCCCAAAGTGGGAGTTGTCACAGCTGCTCTTTGCTGATGACACTGTGCTCTTGGGAGATTCTGAAGAAAGCTGCAGAGATTGGTGGATGAATTTGGTAGGGTGTGCAAAAGAACGAAAATTAAAGGTGAATACAGGAAAGAGTAAAGGGTTTTGAGGATAACAAAAAGATTAGGTGATGAAAGATTGAATATCAGATTGGAGGGAGAGAGTTATGGAGGAGGTGAACGTATTCAGATATTTGGGGGTGGACGTGTCAGCGGATGGGTCTATGAAAGATGAGGTGAAACATAGAATTGATGAGGGAAAAAGAGTGAGTGTGCACTTAGGAGTCTTTGGGGAC
>NW_026469791.1:0-11625 GCF_026875155.1 Cherax quadricarinatus
GTTTAAAAATGTGGAATAAAAAATTTTTCTTGAAGTGGTATAAAACTAACCCATCAGTCACATAGAATAACAGATATATAGGTACATGACTCTGAATTATTGTAGTATATATACAAGGTGCAATTGCTATTTTTTTTTTTGCAATTGCAAAAACGAATATTTAAACGACGAGACAAGGCGGTAATCTGGACAGTTCGTAAAAAATTACTTGGCACGTTAGCTTCTTTCAAGGGGGTGTCCCGCAGGTGAAATTCAATGTTGGCTTCAGGGGACGAGTAGGAAGATGTTGCTGGTGGCAAGGTCTCTGATTGGGGGTTCAATGGGGGAGTGTGGAATCGTGGCTTCTGATTGGACCATTTGTGTAGTAGTGAGTGGGCACAGGTGAATGTTGATTGGGGGATTCAAAAGAGAATGCGTCATCGTTACCCAATTATTAATCCTTCAAGTCATCTGGCGCTTCGAAACGCGACTTTGGAATTATTTTCAAATCTCAGCTGAGAGTGGACTTGCAGGGAAGTTAAATGATGGCATGTTGTTGAGTGCAAGAAGCTCACTAATAGTCGTGTTGAAAGAGCCAGGTTTTGCAGCATTTTGCATGTGAGCAAACATCAATGCAGTAATAGAATTTGGTAGAGATATCGCCTGGTGGAGGTGAGGTATGAGAGGGGGTGGTGACGACTGTTAGTGGCTTGTAAATTTTGGATGTTGTAGATTGAATCTTGGGAAATTGCAGCGTATGTAGGAGAGTTTCCAAAATGACTTCTTACTGCTTCTTTCAGTTTTTTAAAGAGATGTGCAGGTGGGAGCAGCAAGAACGAAAAATCGTGTCCTGCAGACCCACAGGGGAAACATATCTTCTTATTCTTCACGTGCAGTCGGCAATAAGTGATTGAACAGTAGCATGTCCAACAAGGTGTTATGTAAGTAAAAGTCGTTCAGGCTCAATCTGTCGAGGTTTTGTGAAGTAGTAAGAGATAACCAGGCCATCAGACTGCTCTGGTCGCCATGGTAACGTCCAGAAACGTGACCTTTTGAGCTCGAGGAAAAGCGTTGGGGATCTTTACAACAGTCATCTTGGCCCGGGTTGTGAGGTCTTCAAGTGATAAACGTAATTTCCTCGATAGACATGCTCGTGATTAGCCTGTCAAGGCGTTTCATGACCACCAGACCATTTGCAAGCATGTAGGGTGACGTGGAGATGGAAAAGCCCTGTCTTCTAAGGTCTTCATGGCTGTATGTGTAAGTACTTTGTGGGTTTCAGCATCATCGAAAAAGGTGACGTTTGAAAGCTCCTTTCAGTGAAGTACTCTTCGAGAACTTGGCGTCGTCGACGACAGCAGACTTGGGCTTAATTCTCACACGATGAGACATCGTGGAGATGGTAGAGGTCCCCCTCCCCAACGGGGGTCGTAAGGGGGACTGAAAAAAGTAAGGAGAGCTGCTATGACCTGTCAGGCGAGAGTCAGAAGCAGAAAGTCTGTGTCACAACTGTGCCTGCTACTTACATCACATGACCTCACTCGCGAGGTAGTTGCAGATGGGTCACTCACCCAGGTGGCTGCAATGGGTCACCTCACCGAGGTGGCTGCAGAAGGGTCACTCACCCAGGTGGCTGCAGATGGTCACTCAACCCAGGGGACCCGCAGATGTGTCACCACCCAGGGGGTTTCTTTCACACTGATCCAACCTTAACTTGACCATGCTCAGATATAACTACCTACCAGATCTGTCTAAACTCGATGGTTTATTGAGGAAAGAGTGTTATTCTAAAATGTGAAAGATAGATAAAAAATAGTATCCAAAATGACACATAAACATTCAAAGTATGGTAAATCTCTCCTCCCACACAGTGTACCAGTGAGTCTCACGCACACACAGTGTACCCAGTGAGTCTCACGCACACACAGTGTACCAGTGAGTCTCACGCACACACAGTGTACCAGTGAGTCTCACGCACACACAAGTGTACCAGTGAGTCTCACGTACACACAGTGTACCAGTGAGTCTCACGTACACACAGTGTACCAGTGAGTCTCACGTACACACAGTGTACCAGAGAGTCTCACGCACACACAGTGTAACCAGTGAGTCTCACGTACACACAGTGTACCAGTGATGTCTCACGTACACACAGTGTACCAGTGAGTCTCACGTACACACAGTGTACCAGTGAGTCTCACGCACACACAGTGTACCAGTGAGTCTCACGTACACACAGTGTACCAGTGAGTCTCACGCACACACAGTGTACCAGTGAGTCTCACGTACATACAGTGTACCAGTGAGTCTCACGTACATACAGTGTACCAGTGAGTCTCACGTACACACAGTGTACCAGTGAGTCTCACGTACACACAGTGTACCAGTGAGTCTCACGTACATACAGTGTACCAGTGAGTCTCACGTACAATACAGTGTACCAGTGAGTCTCACGTACACACAGTGTACCAGTGATCTCACGTACACACAGTGTACCAGTGAGTCTCACGTACATACAGTGTACCAGTGAGTCTCACGTATATACAGTGTACCAGTGAGTCTCACGCACACACAGTGTACCAGTGAGTCTCACGTACATACAGTGTACCAGTGAGTCCTCACGTACACACAGTGTACCAGTGATCTCACGTACATACAGTGTACCAGTTTTCACGTACACACAGTGTACCAGTGAGTCTCACGTACATACAGTGTACCAGTGAGTCTCACGTACACCACAGTTGTACCAGTGAGTCTCACGTACATACAGTGTACCAGTGAGTCTCACGTACACACAGTGTACCAGTGAGTCTCACGTACATACAGTGTACCATGAGTCTCACGTACACACAGTGTACTAGTGAGTTCACGTACACACAGTGTACCAGTGAGTCTCACGTACACACCGTGTACCAGTGAATCTCACGTACACACAGTGTACCAGTGAGTCTCACGTACATACAGTGTACCAGTGAGTCTCACGTACATACAGTGTACCAGTGAGTCTCACGTACATACAGTGTACCAGTGAGTCTCACGTACATACAGTGTACCAGTCTCACGTACACACGGTGTACCAGTGAGTCTCACGTATACACAGTGTACCAGTGATCTCACGTACATACAGTGTACCAGTGAGTCTCACGTACATACAGTGTACCAGTGAGTCTCACGTACACAGTGTACCAGTGAGTCTCACGTACATACAGTGTACCAGTGAGTCTCTCCCACATACAGTGCAACCAGTGAGTCTCCCACATACATTGTACCAGTGAGTCTCCCACATACAGTGCACCAGTGAGTCTCCCACATACATTGTACCAGTGAGTCTCCCACATACAGTGAACCAGTGAGTCTCTCCACATACAGTGTACCAGTGAGTCTTTACCAAATACAGTGTTACCAGTGAGTCTCCCACACACAGTGCACCAGTGAGTCTTTACCACATACAGTGTACCAGTGAGTCTCTCTCCCACACACAGTGCACCAGTGAGTCTCTCCCACATACAGTGTATCAGTGTGAGTCTCTCCCACATACAGTGCACCAGAGAATCTCCCACATACAGTGTACCAGTGAGTCTCTCCCACATACAGTGTACCAGTGAGTCTCTCCCACATACAGTGTACCAGTGAGTCTCTCCCACATACAGTGTACCAGTGAGTCCTCTTCCACATACAGCGTACCAGTGTGAGTCTCTCTCACATACAGTGCACCAGAGAATCTCCCACATACAGTGTACCAGTGAGTACTCTCCCACATTCAGTGCACCATTGAGTCTTCTCTCACAGCGAGAAGCTCTCAACTACAGTATTGACTCACACAGCAAGTATACATGATACTTCTCAGAGCGGTGTCTTGCAACCCATGCAAGGCTACCGCCTTCACTTCCTTGGATCAAACCTGGTTGCCTCTTAATCATTCTGCTTTAAGTTTATTTAGGTATAGGCGCACATAAGTACAAATTAAACAAATTTAGTGACTATAATTATCATACATAGTAACATTTGTGTTAATTAATCCTCCCTAAAGAGTCAGACGAAGTTACTTATTTCCATTTTTGGTTCTTGGGATATCTTATTCTTTAAAGCCTAGCTGTAATGTTCAGTAGAAAACAGTCCACTCGTACCACCCATGACTTTAATAACAACATGTAACAAGTTTTAACTTCCGTATTACTCTTTGAGTGTTTGAAACTACTAATTTTCTGTGAAAATAGAGGTATTTGTTAATACATTGCTGCGGCCGCAGCCGCAGCAAGCAGCAACAAGGCTGCTCCTACATCTTGCCGTCCCCTGGGCCTATCCGAACTCCAGTGATGGCCAAGTTGGCAAGTACTGCTGCAACAACATGCAAGGAACCTATAGTGAAATAAAAACTGACGGTGACGACAACGAAATGGACTAAATATGACAAAAGAGGGACCGGCATTCAAGTACCAGACCTGCTGCCAGACGTGAACCAGACATGAGACGTTTTCCACTACAATGAAATAACTGACCTCCATATCAACTGCACCAGTGTTTAACGGGAAGACAACATGGCAGAAAACCTGATCAACTAAATCTCCAAGGAAATGACAGGTCTGTAGGACTTTTTTCTTCAGTGCCAAACGAGGGAAAGAATTGAGCATTTAAACATGCTGACCGGCATCCAAACAGCCGCTACTGCCAGACGTACAACTGAGAAATGAAATTCTCATCTTTACTGACGTTCATCTGTTGACAGTAGCATCATATCTGTACCACCATCATATCACCTGTACCAGTGCTAACGAGAGGGAAACACAGGAGACATCGTCAAATCAACAGTACAAAACTCCAAGGTTATAGGTCGGATATCCCTCAGTGCCAGTCGTGAGAAAGAAGTGAATAGTTAAACAGTCAAGGTTAATGTTTTAGTAGCTGACCTATATTCAGCTGACCAGTGTACAGTGAGAGAATCATAGCAGAAAACGCCAAATATATCTATAAACTCAAGGAAAGTCAGGTTGTAGGTGCGTACTTTACTCCCCTCAGTGTTTTAAAATTGGCTGAGACAGCAAAACAGGTCAGGCAAGTCAACAACACCACAACAACCCCCGATAAATGGAACTGAGGGGGATTTGGAAGGATAAAACCATGGATTAAACCTTTCTGATCTACCAGAATGGAAAGGAGTTAGAAGTTAATTGGGGAAGCCAGACTGTGAAGTGAGATGGGAAGGGGAGTGTGTAATAAGGGGTTAACTGTAAGGGTTTTGTGAAGTTAAGGGAAAAGTGAGCAGTGAAGAGGGTTTTGAAGAGGAAATTTTACTAGTAAATTCAGTGGTGATTGCTAAAGCAGATACTAAGTGTACTAGGACTGGAAAAGAGAAATAAATATTATTGTATATGAGTAAAAGAGCGAAAGAGTGAAAATGGCAGGGCATTAGGGGGTATGGGCTGCCATATTATATTTATCTTTCTTCTTTCAATTCCATGAAAGAAAGAAATCAGTCAGGGGGCTGGAAAAGGTGAATGGAGTAACAGTGCCCTGGACAGTAAAAGCCCAACAGTTGCCATCCTACCAGAAAAGTAAATGTCACTATCGCTGCAAGGTATGGCAACACCGCATACCCAAACAAAACAGTGGCACACAGCTCTTATTGTAGCGCTCTTAAGTGGTGATATCCAAATTAATCCTGGACCTCAACCTATTGTGCAGAGGCAAAACAGACAGATAAATGACGGCGATAATGACGGTCTAGTAGCTAGGAATGATAACCTTAACTCCATATGTAATGCATACATAGGTCAATGTGAGACAATACAGCCATTAATTATCTCAAACACTACCAAACAGGTGCATACACTGTACTAAAGTACGCATGAAAAACAGAAAAGGCACCTTATGTAAAATGTGTAAGGGGTGGGTGCATGATGGATGTATGTACAATTATAGCAACAGTGCCAGAATTCATTTTGTGTGTAACAAATGCACTTTGGCACAGTTACCCTTTAGCAGTGATGACATTGATTTACCAAATTTAATACAAATGACCCATTGCCATATATTGATGATTATGATTGTTTTCTCAAAACAGGCCTTCACTTTATTCATGTCAATGCAAGATCACTTCTTCCTAAATTGGCAGAGATTAACAAAATTAGGGCGGCAGTTATAACCATCTCTGAATCTTGGTTGGATGATACGGTGACTGACGACGAGTCAAAATAGATGTTACAATATAAAACGCTTAGATAGGAACAGAAAGGTGGTGGAGTATGTGCCTACATTAGAAATGACTTAGCTTACAACCCAAGACCTGATTTAAATAACAATAAACTGGAGATTCTATGGTTTGAAGTGCTGCTTACTAAGACCAAACCCATCTTAGTAGGAACTAGTTACCGCCCTCCTACCCAGGACCAGTTCTTAGAAGACTTTTCCAGTCTTGTCCGGAGTTGAAAACAATTGCGAGACAATAATACTGGGCGACTTCAATATCTTTTTCAGCAGCAGCAAAAAACGGGCTATGCAAAATGTATAAGCAAATTCTAGGATTAAATAGTTACACTCAACTAATTAATACTCCAACCCGGATCACACAGTTCTCAGCCACCCTAACTGACCACATACTTTGTAACCGCTCTGAGAACATTAGTCAGTCAGGCGTCATTACCACAGGTCTTAGTGATCATTTAAATCATTTAACTGCACCAGGAAAATAACTAAGGATAGGATAGGCCTACACAGGACAATAAAAATTAGGTCAACTAGAAACTACAGTAAAGAAACACTGGTAAATAGGCTACACAATTGTGACTGGACAGAGATAACAAGTTGCACGGACGTAAACGATGCCTGGGAAAAATTCAAAACAATGTTCACTACCATCCTCGATAATATTGCACCAGTTAAAGAGGTTAGGATTAAACGAAGAACTGAACCCTTGATAAATACTGAGATATTAGATAATATAAAATTCAGAGACCAGCTGCTAAAAAGATTTAAAGCAAACAGACAGGATATTGCAGCACTAAATGAATTCCAAAGGGTGAGGAACAGAGTACAGAGACTTATAAAAGGAGCAAAGGCAAAGCACTACTGCTCAAAAATTGAAGAGTATAAGCATAACCCCAGAAAGCTCTGGCAACAACTAAAACAGTTGGGGTATAGCCATAAGCCAGTAGATAGGTCTAACATAGTACTCACTATCGATAATGAGGTTATGCCACGAAACATCTAAGGTGCAAATTGCTTTAATTCATACTACACATCTGTTGCATCAACACTAGTAAGTAAACTACCAGCTGCATCAAATACCTTTAACACAGACTCTGATAAGTTTTCAAACATACTATACCAATAAAGGGTAACCCCAAACAGTTGTCAACTAGTAAGTGTATCTCATGACTTTATTCAAAAAGTACTAAACAGGTTAAATCCAACTAAGAGCACAGGCCATGATAACATCCCGTCTAAGTTCCTAAAAGATGGTGCTTCTGAACTGTCAATCCCTATTGCTCACATAATAAATCTATCAATCACCACTAATACCGTACCGAGGGTTCAAGGAGGCCAGAGTTACTCCTATCTTCAAGAAAAATAGTAGGTCTGATGTAAACAACTATAGGCCTGTTAGTATACTCAGTATAATATCTAAAATTCTAGAGAGGGCGGTGTATTCTCAAGTAGTTAAGTACTTTAATGACAACAACATTCTCCATAGCTATCAATCGGCTTTAGAAGATCCTACTCAACCGACACCTCCCTTATTAATCTGATGGATTACCTGGAACTGAAATGTCAAAGGGGAACCTCATAGGCATGGTAACCTTAGACCTGCAAAAGGCCTTCGATACTGTCAACCACAATATATTATGTAATAAACTTCAAGCTATCGGTATAGGTTCTGTAGACTGGTTTAAGTCCTACCTTAGCAACAGGAGACAAATAGTCAAAATCAACAAAACAGAATCAGAACCCCTGCCGATAACATGTGGAGTTCCCCAAGGTAGTATTCTGGGTCCCTTATTATTCTTATGTTATGTCAATGATATGCCTATCAGTGTCAAGTGCAAACTCCTACTGTATGCAGATGACAGTGCTCTGTTAGTGTCAGGTAAAGACCCACAAGATATTGCTAATGTTTTAACACTGGAACTGGAGTCCTGCAGCAAATGGTTTAGTAGACAACAAACTATCATTACCCTAGGGAAAACTGAAGCCATTCTCTTTGGCACGAAACATAAACTGAGAAGGGTAAATAATTTTAATGTTCAATGTAATGGGGAGCCCATCACTTTGGTTTCATCAGTAAAATATTTGGGAATCCCCTTTGACCCATGCATGTCAGGAGAATTGATAGGGAACAGTGTAGTAAAGAAAGCGAATGCCAGACTGAAGTTCCTGTATAGACAAGCAGAGTGTTACCTACTGAGGCTCGCAGGACCCTATGTCTAGCCCTTATACAATGCCATATGGATTACGCTTGCTCTTCTTGGTACTCTGTCTTGACAAAAAAACTGAAAGATAGACTGCAAATCACCCAGAACAAAATCGTAAGATTCATCCTGGGGCTGGGACCAAGAGAACATGTAGGCCAGGATGAATTACAGCTAGTTGGATATGCTGAATGTTGAAGACAGAGTAAAACAACGGAAGCTAAATCATGTTTATAAAATTGCTCATAAACAGTGTCCAGAATATCTTGCTGTCAATTTTGTCAAGGTTGGGAACCAAAGCAATCATAGTACTAGGGGGAGAGAGCACAACTTTGTAGTACCCACAGTCAGTGGCCAGGCGTCAAACACCTTTTATTGTACAGCAATAAAGGAATGGAACAGACTACCCGCACATGTCAAAGCCAGTCATAGCGTGAACCAGTTCAAGAAGAGTGCCAAAAGGTGTCTGATGAATGTAGCTACAGAAAGGGAGGGGAATGATTTTCTATTTTTTGCTAACATACTGTAAATTTTACCTTATTCCTTGTAATGACCCTCGTATTGTAGATAGTCTTAATGACCTTGGTGTAGCAGATAGTCTTTTTAGTATGATAATAAGATATTATCTTCATTGTAGAATAATAAGAAAATATTATAACATTTATGTTATAATAATAAGGTAAAAGGACCCCAATGGAAATAAGTCACTCAGTCTGACTTTTTTGGGTTAGCCTAGGTTCTCTACACATATGCTGCTATGTATGATAATTCTATGTAACTGTATTTGTGTATACCTGAATAAACTTACTTACTTACTTACTTACTAATGACAAATTATGTGTTACATATATGTGAAGTACGAACTTAGAATATTGTAGCGTTATTTATAAAAAGTATTGTTTACAATTGGTTCAGAAAAAGGGATGTTATTGAAATTCTTTATAGAATGTCCCTAGTTAGTAGTAGTGTTGAGAAGGTAGTATTGAGATGGTATTATTGAGATAGTAGTGTTGAGAAGGTAGTATTGAGATGGTATTATTGAGACAGTAGTTGTGGAAATTATTTAATTTCCGAAGCTATAGTGCCTAATAAGTGTTTAATGTGTTGATTTGGTTGATTGGATCAAAAATGTATTTGTATTTTGAATAGAACCAACCGGTTCGCCCTGCGCCTGCGCGGATGTGCGGGGGGGGAGGTCGAGTCAGGGCATGGGCAGGCAGGAGTGTTTTGAATGTGGTGAGGAGCTATGAAAACATGGGACCAGGAAATTGGCGTTCACAGCGGCCTAAGTATTAATATAGGCCTCACTTCATAATAGGAAGTATCGTAACTGTTCCTGTTAAAGAGTGAGGGAATGGATTTACGGGACCCCGTAATAAAGTGGTAAAATTAGTGAATAATGGTAGGACCGGTGGGGACGTGGCACGTCACCATGGAGTGTCCCGGGGAAAATATCCGTGATTTAATCATCACTCATCGGTCTCAGATCTTAATGGAGTGACCTCTAATGTGTATAATAATTATGAGACATTAAATCGTCTTGTGAATAGTAATGTAATCAGTGATAATAACATTAAGTTAAGAGAATGCGGGAAGTGAAATAAGGCGCCCTGCTCCGAGTGAACACGTGGTTCCCGTCCCGAGGATAGTGAAGTTTTATAGAGTCACGACTTCTAAACCGGGACAAACCAACGGATACCTCGTCCTGCTGGAATAAGAACCGTGTCAGTGTAGCAGGACATCGAAATGAGATGGTGAATGGAGGAAATAAGGAGTATCAATCACCCACAGCTAAGTAACCTTTCTAGTTATAGCAGACTGATACTGGCCAGTTAGGTATGTTGTAATTGAATAGGTTATGGGTGATCCAGCTACATCAAGTGACCACCAGAGAATATCTGGTAAGTAGTGAGATTATGTACAAATGTTTTTTTCCTTGATGGATGTATCCATGTGTAACCTACCCCCCCCCCCCTTCATTCAGTTAAACTAATATAATCTATACAGTCCACAATTAATTAGTAGCACCGTACTTGAGGGTGCTATCCAATTCATAATGGTCTCAGATAGATATGGATAAGATTGTGAGGTCGAACGAACCACCTGCCATGACCAGGGGTGGTTAAGTTTTCTCACATGTCTACACGGGGTGACTACAGTAAACAGTATGGTTGTCTCCCAATGAGATTACTTGCATGAATGTAATGTGGAGGTACGTACAGGTAATCACCCCTAGAAAATTTTCCATATCTGCCCGTTGGTCCTTCCTGAACCGGATGCAATCAGTGAAAAAAATAATTGAATTAATTACTTAATAATTAATTGACTGATTGAAGAAAGTGGGTATAGGGTACACAAATTTAATCAATCGTGTGATGGATGATAATTAGCCTAATTAATTACTAGCACATGGGTGGCTAGGATTTATACAAGAGTAAAGCGCAAGAATTACTCTCAAAAGGTGTCTACTTCAGTTATATAATTGGTGATTATTAATTCCCTAACCATGGCTGGGTCTGAGGAAGTTAGTGTGGCTGGCAAGTCCATGGATGCCAAAGCAAAGAAAGCGTCACTACAAGCTCGGAAGGGTCATGTTACTAAATCATACAACAAGTGTATGGAGTTAATGGGACAAGAAACGGTAAACCCTGATGAATTAAAGTTACACCTAGATGCCTTAGAAAATAGATATGAGTCATATAAATTGTAGTATAAGGACTGTGAGAGCGATCTTCTGGTGAATTGTGCAGATGATGCTGAAAGGGAGCGGCTGCTGGATCAATATTATGAAGTGGAGGACAACATTGTGTCCTGCAAAACTAAGGCTTTGGAGGAGGTAAAGGGTGTAAACAATGTTGCTGGTCAACCTAGTAAGGAAAATCAGAGGTGTCTACCAAAACTCCCAGAATTATGCATGCCTGTGTTTAATCCGGGAGAAAACTGGGAGGAGTTTTGGTCTATCTTTAAAGCAGTCGTACGTGATAGGAGTGATCTTGCAAGTGTTGCCAAATTATGCTATTTAAAGGGATAAGTAAGGGGAGATGCGCATGTTCTCATACAAGCATTCCCAAATGTAGATGACTCCTATAGTGAGGCAGTTGACTTGTTGGAGGTCACTTACGGTAACTTGGAGCAAAGTAGGCTGGATCTAGTAGCTAATTTGGCTAGTTTGAAGACTCCAGATCACAACCGCAACGGCTTACAGCAATTGGATCAACTAGAAGTAATAAAATAAGAGTAA
>NW_026469792.1:0-12538 GCF_026875155.1 Cherax quadricarinatus
GAACTGCTCAATCAAGTCCTTCTCAACCGTCAGAATTCTTCTGTCGTACGGGGTTTCTCCCCGCAGGCACTCCGGGAAAGATTTAATCATCTCCTGTGGGGGCGTAGATAACCCGGGGATCACCGGCTCTCCCCCCCCCCACGGGCTGCTCAACTCCCGGCCCGCTTGGGGGGGATTATCCGAAGCCACGGGTAGTGCACAAAAATTCTCAAACACGCCCCCACTTTTTTTTCCCCCCAATTCCCTGTGCCTGCTCACCAAATTTTTGGGAAAGGGGTTTTCCGCCTGAATCCGTGGCTATTTGCCGTTCCCCCCGGGGCGCTGCTGCTCCCCACACCCGGGCCGCCATGGGGTTAAAAGCGCCCACAGGCAAACCTTTCGTTGCCCCACGAGGTCACGTACAGCTTGTCCAAAATCCCCGGGACAACAACGATGGAATAGGTCTTCTTAAAGACATTTTTGACGGTGTAAGTCCAGCCGAAAACCCTTCATAATTCCCCCCGCCATCGAACTAAAGTTATATCATGCACCCCCAACTTTGAAATTTTCTCTCGATATCACATCGTCTGCCCGAAAGGAACGTTGGATCCTCACCCGGTATAGAATTTGGGGCACCCGCAGCGTACCTCCAACCAATGATCGGTGAGTTCTTCTCCTGGTACGGAGTCACTGTCCTTTCATATGCCTCCACTGTACAAACTTTATGAAGATTCGTGATGATCCATTAAGTGTTTTCCTTTAAGTCTTCAACTTCAAGCCAAACGTGTCCCGTTAATCTTGGTAAAAAACAAAGGCATTCGGGGGTAAATTGCCCCTTTAAAAAAGGGGTCAACCACACGGGGGTTTTGCTCCTCCTGGGGTAGCTGCAGCCATCGGGTGAAAACGGGAAAGGCGCACCAGAGAAAGCAAGTTTTTTCGCAGGCGTCCGCTCCCCAAAAGCGAAGAGGACAATGGTGGTAAACTACTAATTTTGACGTGGGGAAAACACAACACTGACAACTTGCATGTTTTTTCTCCATCATAAAAACCGTTACTATAATAAAAAATTTATCGAGATCCTTTGCTTCCTCTCAGTAACTCATATCTCTCATCTTTCCAGTACGATCAACAAACGACTTGATAAATATCATATAAAAATTTTAAATTTCATTTGTGTCTTGACAGTTGATGCCCGGGGGGGGATCATGTTAATGACCCTGGGGCAGGCCCCACTAAAAAACATTAACCCCCAAAACATTGTCATCCACAAACTCAACGGGAGACATTTGGGTATCTTTTTTTTCAAAACGTTTCCCCTACACGTAGGCTTCTTCAGGCAGTACAGAAAATTGATAAAGCAGAAGATACTTGAAGACGATTACAGCCCATCCCCTTAAATTTTTTGAGGTGGTCAGTCCCTCAGTCGGGAGAAAGCATTGTTCCGTTGTCTGAAAAAATATAAAGTTGAAGTGCAAAAGGGGCTTTATATGGCCAGGGGGTGAGAATAGGTTGCTTAGGGAGGGCAGGTCCCTCAAAACCCCAGCCGTTCTCACGTAAGTTTCGAAGTTGAGGGTCTGTCCAACCTACTCTCACCTCCTGGCACTATAAAAGCCCCATTCTGTCACTTCAACTTCATATTGTTTCAGACAACGGAACAATGCTCTTCTCCAGACTGAGGACTGACCACCTCAAAACTTTAAGGGTGATGGACTGATTACTCGTCTTCAAGATTTTCTGCTTCATCAACTTTTCTGTATCACTGAAGAAGCCTACTGTGTAGCGAAACTTTTTCGAAAAAAGATACCTAACGTTGCATATGTTCTTTCCTAACAATTCGTCGTTTTTATACCATTTTTAAAAAAATTTACTGTTTCTCGATCTCTTTTTAACTTTTGCAATACTCCCATATGTCCTTTTCTTACAAAGGGGCATTTAACTTTCTCTTCTCGATATCAGATTTCTGTCTAACCACAGAGACAGATTCAGGATTGTGATTTTTCCTGGGAAAGGTCGGGTTACAGTAGCAGGGACTCAGGGAAGGCAAGACACGTTTAGGTTTCCAACTTCTAGGGCAACTTTAGTTACCTTGTTGGTTGTTAGGTAAACACATATGCAACATTGGGATCTTATTATGGAAAAAGTTTTTGCCTACGCAGTAGGCTTTTTTTCAGTCAAAACAGAAAAATTTAAAAGCAGAAGAACTTTTAAGACGATGAATCAGTCCATCCCCTTTAAAATTTTGAGGTGGTCAGTCCCTCAGTCTGGAGAAGAGCATTGTTCCATAGAGAAACAATATTGTTTCATACAATAAATGTTTTTTACTAAAGGAACAATCTCTTTTCCCCGACGAGGGACTGACCACCCAAAACTTTTAAGGGGGATGGACGATTACATCTCTTCAAGTATCTTCTCTTCTATCAACTTTCGTACTTGACTGAAAAGCCCACTGCGTAGGCGAAACTTTTAAATAAAGATACCAACTGTTATATGTGTCTTCCTAACAAAGCACCGGTGCTTTTGGCCTATCTCATTCGTCCTTCGACACCTTACACACTGTCGCTTTAGCTATTACCGATCTCTCCAGTGCATACGGTGCTTTTCACCTTTATTCAAATTGCTTTGGCTACTCCACCTAAGCCCCGTAAAGACTTTTCAACCCAAAATCTAAAGGTTCATAATCCCCAAAATCTTAGGGGGGACTTTTGAGCAACTTTTGAAAATAAGACCAAATCACCTTAGAAACCACTGAACAACAGCAAATTGAATCAGACAACACCGCTCTACACAAGACGCTTTAAAAAAACCGCCGACATATCACAAAACAAGGCCAAGACTGCCCCCTCCTTTTATTTTTCCAGTAAATATGACGAAATTATTATGCAGTTCCTTGATGGCCGCACTATGTGCATAAAGTTCAGGAACAAAACTCGCACTCACCCTTTATGCCGGGGTCCCCCCAAGTCTCTGTGCAGTCTCCACACTCTATATTCTTTACTCGCATGACCATGCCTAACCCTATACTATGACACACTCTCCACCTCTTTATGTAATTACTCAGTTGGTATGAAATTACCGATAATATGTAAAAGTTAAAAGGACACAGAGTGCACTAATGTGACATTTATGTGGCAACGAGTTTGCTCTCCAGCTTGATAAAGCTCCTGGAGAGCGAAACGTTGCCACAATAAATGTCACATAGTTGCACTTTGTCCTTTATAACATTACACCTCATATGAGACAACATTACACAGTTCACAGCAACGGCAACACTAATTCCTTAACACACCAGGAATCCAACTCGAGGTCGATAGGATTATCGCATTGAACTATTATGGCTAATAAAAACCAATGTCAACAAGTCCAGATCAACTTTTTCTATAAAAGACGTGGCAACCTCTGCTCGCTGTCGAACTAAAACCTGTCTTTTACGAGATACTCATATCATGAACATTTTCACAGTGTACTTGGAGTTAATACCTTGACTCAGGTTGAGCCATTAGACGCACATATCAACTTCCAAAACAGCTGTTTCCGGGATTGAACATCTCAGCTCAATAACTGAGAGGTAAAAGTAAAAGGACCAAGTGTGCAACTAAATGTGACATTAATGTGGCAACGTTTCGCTCTCACAGAGAGCTTTTATCCAGCCACTACAGACAATACTGGACACAGAGGTATATGTAGGCACCTTGAGAGCGAAACGTTGCCACAATAAATGTCACATTAGTTGCACTTGTGTCCTTTTACTTTACATATTCGTAATTCTACCAACTTTATTAATACAAACTGAGAGGTGCAGGCCTGCACCAAGCTTCACTTATAACACAGCACTTATCAGGCCTCTCATAACTTACACTCCCCTTGCCTTAACCATTCTAAGGCTAACGCACTGAAGCCGTCCAAACGTATCCAGAATCGGCGATGACAGACTGAGACATACCACGAACTACAGAATTTTTTATCTTGACGAATCTGTCAGATGCCCATCACAGTTTTGTCAATCTCTTCGGCTCTTTATTAACGAACTGTTCCCCTCCTCGTTAACATTAATTTTCCCCAGCAAATCTTCCTCTTCTTTTGCAAACAATTACCAACTTTGCCTATTTTATTTTTTTTTAATCTCTCCACCTCATCTTAACTGCCATTGTCGTGGAGAGGCGTTCTCTGTGCAGTTAACGATGGAGCGCTTGCCTGTGTCATTTGAGAGCCACCATCACCTCCTGCCCTTAGCCCGATTTGCGTGACGTTCTTGCAGTTGAATACGAGATACGAATGCGAAGACAGAGAGCACAGCACATGATTTATTTTTTATGTCTTTAATTAGCCTTATAAAAGCCTTGCGGTTTGGTTAGGCCACGACACTTTTTTTCTTATTAGTTCCTCTTCCCCACCAATTCTGCACCTATCCCCACTTCCCTCTCGGCCTAGTGGGTCCATTACCTGTGAGTTCCTTCTAATCCTAGTTTTCTGATCTGTCAATCGCCAACAGGGCGATATTAAATTTCCATAACTGTCTAAGTGACTCTGAAACAGGCTGGTTCTGAGTCATGATTTCTGCCCGAACATTACATGATCTTGCCAATTCAACTACACTGGGGTCATAAAGGCTGCTTGGTAAGCTGTTCACTAACACACAAATAATTCAATCACTAAAATAGGGATGTTATATCTCAGGATGTAATATTCTGCTGGGAGAAATACAACCCGTCTAAGTATACACCCTTTGTTTTCATAGACATAAGAACCAGAGCTTAAACACTAGACCAGAAGTTTAGGTACAACACTTGAGTTGACGTCACGGGTGAGTTGTATTTATTATTATTTATAATCAAAAAGAAGCTCTAAGCCACAAGGGTCTATACAGCATCGGGTGAGTGTAGCTCATTAGTAGAGTCAGTCGTGAAAGACGATTTAATTACTTGGTCAGTGAAACATTCTGGCACTTTAGCTATAGTTATTTAGATTAAGGATTCGTAATAATAAATAAAAAAATGAGCTGATTAATAAATAAACTATATTCAAATAAGGTTCCAGATATGTCTTGACCACTGACAGCCACCTTACAGAAATATGACAAAACAGTTGAAAGGTGAACCAGTGGTTCTGAGAGAGCTGGTTCAGTGGCTCTGCCTCAACCTTACGTGTCAGCGACTGTGATCAGTTTAGCGTTGTGTGAGGTAGTGACCGAATGTGTGTGTTAGAGTGCGTAATATTATGTGTTAATTAAGTGTTAGTGATACAGTGAGTGATATAGTGTGAAATGTAATGCACAGTGTTATTGATATGTGGATAAAATCAAACAGTTGATATAGTGTTGCAGTGTGTAAGATGTCAAAAGATAGTGTTGCAGTGTGTAGGATGTCACAAGATAACCTTACTATGTTTCTTATTAGCTATCCTCAGAAGGGATTTTTAAGTGATTTTCAGTTTGTTTTTTAATTCCAACTTTTCGTTTTTCGTTCACACTGCGAGAAGCCTATAAAGTCTTGTGTAGTGTTACTAGAGCCAGATTAACTTTACAGTAATCAATGCACGACGTCACTGACTCAAGATGTTGAAACAACTGCCTTCACTCTGGCATAGCACGAGGCCTGGCAAGACGAGACCGGGCGAGGCCCCCCTGGTCACAGACCAGGGCCGCTGGGGAGTTATTACCAGTAACCTTCTCCATCTTCTAACAATCATAAAAGCTGCCTCCAGGTCACAGAAACGACAGAGTGAAATTTCAGGTATGTTGGTGTAATAGTTGACATTGTATATGTAATATAAAGCAGAAGCTAAGCTACATGGAGAGCAAGTCTTTCAGCCTTCTAGATCGTTCTCACTCTCGTGCGTCCCCACGAACAATGCATTGTTGTAAGACATCAACAGAGAGGAGGACAGAGCTGATGACCCTTTACGGGTTTAGCGCTTAGTTACGGTAAGACCCCACAAGGGAGGTTCCTTGACGCTGGTGAGGTGCTCTTGATCTAGGGAATTGGATCTGGCTCCGGTTCCCTAACTGATCCTGATACCTTCCATCCCCCCCACGTCCGCTGTATAAATCCCTACGGGATTAGCGGCTCCCCATGATTATAGTAATATGAGAATAATAGGTAGATATATTCTCTGGCAGACAGAAGGGCATCACTGAAACCGGCATCTGTCTGCTTCAGAGAATTTCCCTTACCTTGTTGCTGTCTTGCAACGGCGTCTTCATTGTTAAAACAGACTGTTTTGTGGTTGTATGCGTGTAATATATGTAAAAAAAAAATCATTCCCTGTGTCCTTTTGTAACCGTCTTCAGTGTGTAATGTCTGGCCAGCTGACCACCTGTAAGTTCACGTTAAATTTTGTTTGTGTGTAGGGGGGGGAGGGGGGGGATTAATAAATATTAAACAAATGGTTAATGAAACTTATTATCAATTATAAACTACCATAACGAGAATTACAGTTCTGATCGGCTTCAACTGTCCCCCACTCTTCTGACTTCCAAAAGTCCCCTCG
Source organism: Cherax quadricarinatus (assembly GCF_026875155.1). Taxonomy (NCBI): domain Eukaryota; kingdom Metazoa; phylum Arthropoda; class Malacostraca; order Decapoda; family Parastacidae; genus Cherax; species Cherax quadricarinatus. The sequence goes on from NW_026469792.1 coordinate 6,466, forward strand.
ATTTCAATTTTAATTGAATAAAAACATTTGATTATTACATTTAATAACTAAAATATTTTCCTGATCGCCAGAACTTATAATGAATCATTCTTATATGATGATGACCAGCAATAAGTTTATTAAGTAAGTAAATAGAAATATTCTTGAAATAACTATATAATTTTGAATTTGAATCATTTACTCGAATGTCCTCCAGAATCGTCTTCAAAAACTTTCTCCGTGTGTGGATGTTATTAACAATGTTTGACGCTAACTTTGACCACTGTGATGATTTCACTGTCCAAATTTTAAAAATTTCCTTATTCCAGTGTAATAACCAAAGATTGTTTGTGATGCAATATTTTTTTTTTCATTGATATGCACTGTAATGATCGGGGCCAGGGAGGGTTTTAAGCAATTTTGTGAAAAAAAAATCTTGAAACATAAAAGTCAAGTTTTTAAATGAGGTGAGATATTATAATTGAATATAAACGAAAGAAAACCTGCTAAAAATTATTTTTTATATTAAGTATTTTGTGTATCAAGGAGAGACTTGATTATTTTCCGACATTCTCGGAAAAACTTTTTCTATATTGAGCATTTTATTCTCTCTGGAAAACGCTTTATTGGATAACTTCAAACTTTCCTTTATTGATGAAATGTATAAGAACTAGTATGCCTGGAATATTGAAACTGTGTTGGTGACGTGAACAATGAACATAGAGCACTGATGTTGTGACTGTGAACCAATGATACATAGTGCACTGCACTGAAGTTGGTGGCCTTGAACAATGGATACATAGTGCACTGATGTTGTGGAACTGTGAACAATGATACATAGTGCACTGATGTGGGTGGAACTGTGAACAATGAACATAGCGCACTGGTGTTGGTGGCCTGTGAAACAATGATACAAAGTGCACTGATGTTGGTGGACTGTGGAAAATGAACATATGGCACTGATTTGGGGAACTGTGAACAATGAAACATAGTACACTGGTGTTGTGGCCTGGAACAATGATACATACGTGCACTTGTGTTGTGCCTGTGAACAATAATACATGTACAACTGATGTTGGTGGCCTGTGAACAATGAATACATAGTGCACTGGTGTTTGGTGGCCTGTGAACAATGATACATATGCACTGGTGTTGGTGGCCTGTGAACAATGTACATATGCACTGATGTTGGTGGACTGTGACAATGAACATATACAGTACACTGGTGATGGTGGACTTTGAACAATGATACATAGTGCACTGATGTTGGTGACTGTGAAACAATGATACATAGTACACAGGTGGTTTGGTGGCCTGTGACAATGATAACATAGTACACTGATGTGGGTGGACTGTGAACAATGACACATAGTACAACGTGTTGGTGGCCTGTGACCAATGATACATAGTGCACTGATGTGGTGGACTGTGGAACATGATACATATACACTGGTAGTTGGAGGACTTTGAACATGATACATAGTGCACTGATGTTGGTGGACGTGAACAATGATACATATTAAACACTGGTGTTGGTGGCCTGTGAACAATGATACATAGTACACTGATGTTGGTGGACTGTGAACAATGATACATAGTACACTGGTGTTGGTGGACTGTGAACAATGATACATAGTACACTGGTGTTGGTGGACTGTGAACAATGATACATAGTGCACTGGTGTTGGTGGCCTGTGAACAATGATACATAGTGCACTGATGTTGGTGGACTGTGAACAATGATACATAGTGCACGGTGTTGTGGCCTGTGAACAATGATACATGTGCCATCTGATGGTTGGTGGACTGTGAACAATGATACATAGTCCACTGGTGTTGGTGGAACCTGTGACAATGATACATAGTACACTGGTGTTGTGGCCTGTGAACAATAATACATGTGCACTGGATGTTGGTGGACTGTGAACAATGATACATAGTACACTGATGGTGGACTGTGAACAATGATACATAGTACACTGATGGTGGACTGTGAACAATGATACATAGTACACTGATGTTGGTGGACTGCTGAACAAATGATACAAAGTAAGCATCTGATGTTGGTGACTGTGAACCAATGATACATAGTAACCGGTGTTGGTGGCCTGTGAACAATGATACATAGTGCACTGGTGTTGGTGGCCTGTGAACAATGATACATAGGGCTGTGGTGTTGGTGGCTTGTGAACAATGATACACATGGCACTGATGTTGGTGGCCTGTGAACAATGACACATATGGCACTGGTGTTGGAGGCTTGTGAACAATAATACTGGCAACTGGTGTTGTGGCCAGTGAACAACGATACGTAGGGCACTGGTGTTGGTGCCCTGTGAACACAATTCATCAAGCACTGCGTTTGGTAACCTGTGAACAATGATACATCAAGCACTGGTGTTGGTGGCCTGTGACTGTGCTGGCGAAGTGACTCCTGATCTTTAAGGGACAATTCTAAAGTGAATCGACTGAGTACTTCCATTTCACAATGCTATATAATCACAACGATATACTCCCCAGATAGGGAGCCAAGGCCGGTCACCGCTAATTGGAAAGACCCTGGGCCCCCGGGAAAGTACCGGCGAATAAAAAAAAAAAAAAAAAATTCCCACTAGTTTGTCGCTATGACTGACTCAGATGAAACAACTTATCTTAAGACTGTGTAGGTGCAATTGTTCTTTTCTGTGTAATAACAGAATAAGGTATTTAGTGACCCAGCCTTTAAAACTTATGTAAATGTATTGTGTTGGAAGACAACGTTACCTTGATGGTAGGTTGTATAAGTTTTAAAGTGAAAAATTTTTAATAAAAATTGGTTTCTGTGAATGACTTTTCTGGTCAAAAACAACTTAGTTTGGGTTTTATTCTGTTATTAAATAGTTTAAATCTGAGTAATGTACTTCAAGGTGACTGACTTGTCTGTCCCTAGATACTATTAATAAAAAAAATTTAGTTTCCCCTAAGGTTAAGTGAAATTAAGTTTTCTTAAATTATTTAGTTCTATTTGTCAGTAGAACGCTTCCATCTGAACAAAAAACCTAATGGAAAAATAAATAAAGGAACGACAAGGAAAAATAAGAATAATGATTTTTGAGGATTTTACTTTAAATTTAAATAAAATAAAAAAGTGGCCATTGGTTTCTTGTAGTTGGGGCAGGAGTAGGAAAGGGCCCCTGGACAGATCTTCTGATATTAAAGATAAAGGGTTATCCTGGGCGGATGGTGATAGTCCGGTGTTTTGGAATCTCCTCTACCACTTGGTTGGAGCACCACAAGCAGAATAAACAGGGCCGGTAGTAGTCTAATAATTGTTAATAAGTCCCATTAAAAAATTGTCTTGCTCCTTTATCTGGCGTCTATCCTGGATGACCACGCCAGGAACAGAGCTGGTAATAAAAAAAAATAAACTGGTTACCATATCATGATAATATAACATTAAGAATGGAAAAGAATGATAAATGTCAAAATCATTACTGGTAACCAGCAAACAAAAAAAGGAATAAACAGTAATATCCGGGTAGATCACCCTACCTGATTAGAAGAAGAGTGGAGTGAAGTGACTCTCCAAACTTCAACCCACACCAGGTAAGGTCAATATACCAGGAGTAAAAATTTTTAACAAATCAGACACCAGGAACTATTTTCCCGCCCCAGCCCCCCCAAAGAGGGGGGGGGGTGAGCGACGTAACCTCGCTAATGGTTCCTGGTTGCCTGTACAACCTTAACCCCACGCACGCCTACTTTTCCATCACACTTTTTGCTTTCTTTTCCGGGATTTTGAAAAATATAAAAGACTCTTTTGTGATAACCTTTGTTTTCCTTTATTTTTTTACTGATAACTTGACATTCGCTTCCTGACCACAGTAGAGTGCGGTTGTGCTCTGCACCCCTCTGCTGTTTGTAGGCGAGCTCCTTTGTCAGTTACCTGGCTGCAGCGGTGTGAAGTGGTGCTGTAAACGCCTCTGCTAACAACATAGGTGCACTGTGATTGTTAAGAGGGGCGGTTAGTCTGAGACGCCGGATAAATACTCTAGGCATTGAACACTTAAAGGACGATAACGCCTAGTTCCTGCGCAAGTCTTTTTGCCAAAGATCATCCGAGAGACATATGGCATACAAGATAGTGACTTGTATGGTGTAGCATTAAATGGAGGCCAAAGAATTTTCGTCAAACTGCTATCAGCTACGGTCTATGAATCGTTAGTCACCAGGTTTCAGGACGTAAGTCTTAGCGTCACACCAGCTGTCAGTGTAAGAATGATAGATGTTTCACGGCATTATACGTGGATCAAGTTACGCAACGTTCCCTTTGAGGCGGACGAGGCGGATATAAGGAAAGTTTTTGAGACGTATGGGACGGTGCATTATGCTCAACATGTTGTATAGCCCTTGTGGCTTGGCGCTTCTTTTTTATTATAATAATAATAATATGCTCAACATGGTACGTGGGCGGCAGGAGCCTATGCTGGTTTTCCAGAGGGTTCTTTCAACCTCAAAATGACTTTGAGGCACCCAATACCATCCTATGTGTATCTACAAGATTTCAGGACGCAGGTAATGGTAATGTACCCAGGACAACGACGTACGTGCCGCCTATGTGGTGAGTATGATCACATAGCGGCGACCTGTGACAAGCGAAGACGTGTGCCTGGACCTGTGGTGGACGTCGCAGCCCCTGCTTCAAATGTGGCAGGTGAGAAACAAACATCGGATGGAGGGCGTGGTGTATTGTGGAGCGAGATAGTAGATCGGGCACACAGGACTGGTGGTGAGTTGGAGTCCCGCCCCCAACTGCCTGATCAGGTGTCGTCTCCTGTGGATAAGGAGGAGCAGCAATTACAGAAGGTTCTTGAGATTGAGGAGGAATTGGTGGAGGTGTTGAAGACTTTGTCACCGCCAGAGAGGGACGTTACATCTGAGCGTGGTGTCATCGGAGAGTCGTCGCTTCCAGAAAGTCGGAGATATGATAATTTGGGACGTGATGGTGGTTTGGAGTCGTCCGTTGAATCATTAAACCATTCTCAGGTGGAGGTGGAGGTTCATCGAGAGGCAACATCTGTGTAACATGACTGTCACGAGAAAGAGGGCGGCTACATCAGATTCTGATGACGTTCTTACGCCTGCACAAAGGCCTGGGAAACAGACTGAGGTGAAGTGTGAAGGTAGTGGTGTAGGTGGTGGTAGCCATGATAGGAGGCACCGGAAGAAGGGGGAAGGGAAAGAGAGCACTCTGAAGGTGTCAAACTTAAATTCAAGCTCTGGAGTTGTAAAGAGTGATGAGAGGAAGCAGGGGTGGAAACTTTAATAGGCCTTAGGTGTATGTCTGTAAATGAAGAGAGATTGGTTTCGTAATTTCCTGAATAAATCTAGAGTGGATGTTGTGTTCCTGCAGGAGCACAATTTTCAAAGAGGGTAGGGTGTTGGAGGTGGCAGGTTTTCGAGTAGTTACCCTGCCATCTCCCCGTCTAAAAGGTGGTGTGGGAATTTTAATAAGGGAGACGAGCCCGTTTGTTTTGCAGAGAAGCGAGGGAGGAGGGGGAGGGAGGGTGTTGCGTGTGGATGGGTGGTGTGTGGGTAAGCGTGTGTCTTTTGTGAGTGTGTATGCGCCGGCAGAAAATAACATAAAGGTAAAGAAAGATTTTGTGTGTGAGGATCTTGTGTTTTTCTTAAGTGCACTTCCAGAGGTGGCGATAGTTGGTGGGGACTGGAATAGTGTAATCAGGGTGGCTGATGTGGACCCAAGAGGGGCTGGATATATGTCTGTGGCTCTTAGGGATTTATTAAGGGATGTTAGGTTACGTGATGCCTTTGGGGGAGCGGTGTGGGAGACTGAATATACGTTTGTTAGGAGTGGTTATGCTGCGAGACTAGATAGAGTGTACCTGTCTCAGGGAGTGGATGTGAAATCTTTCTGTACTGTTGAGGCTACAATGTCAGATCATAGGGCAGTGGTGGTGGAGGTGGGTGGGGGACGCTCGCGGACATATTAGAAATTATTGGAAATTAAATATAAGTGGTAGTGATGAGGAGGGGTTGGAGGGGTTTTCAGTCCTATGGGGGGAGCTTAGTGTGGGAAAAGGGAGTGGGACATTGT
>NW_026469793.1:0-10888 GCF_026875155.1 Cherax quadricarinatus
TTGTGCATTTAGAACACTTTTCAAACAAACCTTACCTTAATATGTATTGACACAATACAACTCTAAAATGTCATATTTAAGTTACTTTCGGCATAAAATTAAATTCTGACAGTAATTCTGATAAAAAAGTTTGAAAATCCGTGAATTTTAGCTAAAAAATCAGGTTTGTCTGAAAAGTGTTCTAAATGCCTTAAATCGTCGAAATATGCAGTAAAAAATCATTTTAGCATATATTTCGATATTTTCAATGCTTCAGGTATTTTTAAAAAAATATGTGAAATATTCAAATTTATTTCTGAATTTCATTGAAATTTTATGGGCTTTTTGAAATACATGTAATATACCTTAAAATGTTGAAAAATGCTCGAAAATTTCAATTCCATCAGCATATATTTTTTTAAAATACCGGAAGCATTGAAAAAATTGAAAAATATGGTAAATTAATGTTTTACTGCATTTAGAACACTTTTCCGACAATCCTGATCTTTTAGCTAAAATTCAAGGATTTTCAAACTGTTTTTTATGACAATTACAGATGGAATTGAATTTCATGCTGAAAGTAACTTAAATATGACATTTTAGTGTAGTATTGTGTCAATACATATTTGAAATGTGAAAATCCATAAATTTTAGCTAAAAGTAAGGTTTGTTTGAAAAGTGCTCTAAATGTTCCAAATCGTCGAAATATGCAGTTAAACATCATTTTACCATATTTTTCGATTTTTTCAATGCTTCAGGTATTTTAAAAAAAAAATATATGAAATATTCAAAATTATTTCTGAATTTCATAGAAATTTTATGGGCTTTTAGAAAAATATGTAATACACTTTAAAATGTTGAAAAGTGCTTGAAAATTTCAATTCCATGTATTTTTTAAAATACCTGAAGCTTTGAAAAAATCGAAAAAAATGGTAAAATTATGTTTTACTGCATATTTCGACGGTTTGAAGCATTTAGAACACTTTTCAGACAAATCTGATTTTTTCGCTAAAATTCATGGATTTTCAAACTTTTTTATCAGCATTACTGATGGAATTGAAATTTTCGAGCAGTTTTACCATTTCGAAGTATATTTCATATTTTTCAAAAAGCCCATAAAATTTCGATGAAATTCAGAAATAATTTTGAATGTTTCATATATTTTTTAAGAATACCTGAAGCATTGAAAAAATCGGAAAAAATGGTAAAAATGATGTTATACTGCATATTTCGACGATTTGGAGCATTTAGAGCACTTTTCAAACAAACCTCAATTTTAGCTAAAATACTTGGATTTTCACACTTGAAATATGTACTGACAAAATACTACACTGAAATGTCATATTTAAGTTACTTTAAGCATAATATTCAATTCCATCAGTAATTCTGATAAAAAAGTTTGAAAATCCATGAATTATAGCTAAAAATCAGATTTGTCAAAAAGTGTTCTAATTGCTCTAAATCGTTGAAATATGCAGTGAAACATCATTTTACCATATTTTTCGATTTTTTCAATGCCTCAGGTATTTATAAAAAATATATACTTATGGAATTGAAATTTTTGAGCATTTTTCAACATTTTAAAGTATATTACATTTTTTTCAAAAGCTCATGGAATTTGGTTGAAATTCAGAAATAATTTTGAATATTTCATATATTTTTTCAAAATACCTGAAGCATTGAAAAAAATCGAAAAATATTGTAAAATGATGTTTTACTGCGTATTTCGACGATTTGGAGCATTTAGAACACTTTTCAGACAAACATGATTTTTTAGCTAAAATTCATTGATTTTCAAACTTTTTATGAGAATCACTGATTGAATTGAATTTCATGCTGAAAGTAGTGCAGTATTGTGTCAATACATATTTCAAGTGTAAAAATCCATGAAAAGTGCTCTAAATGTTCCAAATCGTCGAAATATGCAGTAAAAACATCATTTTACCATATTTTTCGATTTTTTCAATGCTTCAGGTATTTTTTAAAAAAATATATGAAATATTCAAAAATATTTCTGAATTTAATCGAAATTTTATGGGCTTTTTGAAAAATATGTAATATACTTTAAAATGTTGAAAATGCTAGAGAATTTCAATTCCATCAGTAATTCTGATAAAAAAGTTTGAAAATCCATGAATTTTAGCTAAAAAATCAGATTTGTCTGAAAAGTGCTCTAAATGCTTTAAATCGTCGAAATATGCAGTAAAACATAATTTTACAATTTTTTTTCGATTTTTACAATGCTTCAGGTATTTTAAAAAAATATATACTAATGGAATTGAAATTTTCGAGCACTTTTCAACATTTTAAAGTATATTACATATTTTTCAAAAAGCCCATAAAATTTCGATGAAATTCAGAAATAATTTTGAATATTTCATATATTTTTTAAAAATACCTGAAGCATTGAAAAAATCGAAAAATATGGTAAAATGATGTTTTACTGCATATTTCGACGATTTAGGGCATATAGAACACTTTTCAGACAAACATGATTTTTTAGCAAAAATTCATGGATTTTAAAACTTTTCTATGACACTTACTAATGGAATTGAATTTCATGCTGAAAGTAACTTAAATATGACATATCAATGTAGTATTGTGTCAATAAATATTTCAAGTGAGAAAATCCACGAATTTTAGCTAAAAAGTAAGTTTTGTTTGAAAAGTCCTCTAAATGTTCCAAATCGTCGAAATATGCAGTAAAACATCATTTTACCATATTTCTCGATTTTTTCAATGCTTCAGGCATTTTCGAAAAAACATATACTTATGGAATTGAAATTTTCGAGCATTTCAGAATTAATTTTGAATATTTCATATATTTTTTCGAAATACCTGAAGCATTGAAAAAATCGAAAAATATGGTAAAATGATGTCTTACTGCATATTTCGACGTTTTGGAGCATTTAGAACACTTTTCAGACAAACCTGATTCATTAGCTAAAATTCAAGGATTTTCAAATTTTTATGAGAATTACTGATGGAATTGAATTTCATGCTGAAAGTAACTTAAATATGACATTTTAGTGTAGTATTGTGTCAATACATATTTCAAATGTGAAAATCCATGAATTTTAGCTAAAAAGTAAGGTTTGTTTGAAAAGTGCTCTAAATGTTTCAAGTCGTCGAAATATGCAGTAAAACATCATTTTACCATATTTTTCGATTTATTCAATGCTTCAGGTATTTTTAAAAAAATAATATGAAATATACAAAATTATTTCTGAATTTCATCGAAATTTTATGGGCATTATGAAAAATATGTAATATACATTAAAATGTTGAAAAATTCTCGAAAATTTCAATTCTATTAGTAAATATTTTTTTTAAACACCTGAAGCATTGAAAAAATCGAAAAATATGGTAACATTACGTTTTGCTGCATATTTCGGCGATTTAGAGCATTTAGAACACTTTTCAGACAAACCTCATTTTTTAGCTAAAATTTTCAAACTTTTTTTATGAAAATTACTGATGGAATTGAATTTCATGCTGAAAGTAACTTAAATATGACATTTTAGTGTAGTATTATGTCAATACATATTTCAAGTGTGAAAATCCATGTATTTTAGCTAAAAAGCAAGGTTTGTTTGAAAATTGCTCTAAATGTTCCAAATCGTCGAAATATGCATAAAACATCATTTTACTATATTTTCTGATTTTTCAATGCTCCAGGTATTTTTAAAATATTAGTTTTGAAATACCAAAATTATTTCTGAATTTCATCGAAATTTTATGGGCTTTTTGAAAAATATGTAATATACATTAAAATGTTGAAAAATGCTTGAAAACTTCAATTCCATCAATACATATTTTTTAAAAATACCTGAAGCATTGAAGTAATCGAAACATACGGTAAAATGATATTTTAGTGCATATTTCGACGATTTGAAGCATTTAGAACACTTTTCAGACAGACCTGATTGTTCAGCTAAAATTCATGGATTTTCAAACTTTTTTATGACAATTACTGATGGAATTGAATTTCATGCTGAAAGTAACTTAAATATGTCATTTAGTATAGTAAATTGTGTCAATACATATTTCAAAAGTGAAAATCCATGAATTTTAGCTAAGAAGTAAGATTTTTTTTGAAAAGTGCTCTAAATGTTCCAAATTTGTCGAAATATGCAGGAAAACATCATTTTACGATATTCGTTTTTTCAATGGGTTCTGGTATTTTGAAAAAATATAAAGAAATATTCAAAAAAATTTCTGCATTTTATCGAAATTTTATGCTTTTTGAAAAATATGTAATATACTTTAAAATATTTATAAATGCTCGAAAATTTCATTTCCATTAGTATATATTTTTTAAATAACTGAGGGGTTTGAAAAAATTGAAAAATATGGTAAAATTATGTTTACTGCATATTTCGACGAATTTAGGGCATTAGAACACTTTTCAACAAACCGATATTTATAACTAAAATTCATGGATTTTCAAACTTTTTTATCAGCATTACTGATGGAATTGAAATTTTCGAGCAGTTTTAATATTTCGAAGTATATTTCATATTTTTCAAAAAGCCCATAAAATTTCGATGAAATTCAGAAATAATTTTGAATGTTTCATATATTTTTTAAGAATACCTGAAGCATTAGAAAAATCGGAAAATATGGTAAAAATGATGTTATACTGCATATTTCGACGATTTGGAGCATTTAGAGCACATTTCAAACAGACCTTAAATTTTAGCTAAAATACATGGATTTTCACACTTGAAATATGTACTGAAAAAATACTACACTGAAATGTCATATTTAAGTTACTTTAAGCATAATATTCAATTCCATCAGTAATTCTTATAAAAAAGTTTGAAAATCCATGAATTATAGCTAAAAATCAGATTTGTCAAAAAGTGTTCTAATTGCTCTAAATCGTTGAAATATGCAGTGAAACATCATTTTACCATATTTTTCGATTTTTTCAATGCCTCAGGTATTTATAAAAAATATATACTGATGGAATTGAAATTTTCGAGCATTTTTCAACATTTTAAAGTATATTACATTTTTTTCAAAAGCTCATGGAATATCGATGAAATTCAGAAATAATTTTGAATATTTCATATATTTTTTCAAAATACTTGAAGCATTGAAAAAAAATCGAAAAATATTGTAAAATGATGTTTTACTGCATATTTCAACGATTTGGAGCATTTAGAACAATTTTCAGACAAAGATGACTTTTTAGCAAAAATTCATTGATTTTCAAACTTTTTATGAGAATCACTGATTGAATTGAATTTCATGCTGAAAGTAGTGCAGTATTGTGTCAATACATATTTCAAGTGTAAAAATCCATGAAAAGTGCTCTAAATGTTCCAAATCGTCGAAATATGCAGTAAAAACATCATTTTACTATATTTTTCGATTTTTTCAATGCTTCAGGTATTTTTAAAAAAATATATGAAATATTCAAAAATATTTCTGAATTTAATCAGAATTTTATGGGCATTTTGAAAAAATATGTAATATACTTTAAAATGTTGAAAAGTGCTCGAAAATTTCAATTCCATTAGTATATATTTGTTTAATATACCTGAAGCATTGTAAAAATCGAAAAAAATGGTAAAATGATGTTTTACTGCATATTTCGACGATTTGAAGCATTTAGAACACTTTTCAGACAAATCTGATTTTTTAGCTAAAATTCATGGATTTTCAAACTTTTTTATCAGAATTACTGATGGAATTGAAATTCTCTAGCATTTTCAACATTACATATTTTTCAAAATATTTTTCAAAAAGCCCATAAAATTTCGATGAAATTCAGAAATAATTTTGAATATTTCGTATATTTTTTAAAAATACCTGAAGCCTTGAAAAAATCGGAAAATATGGTAAAATGACGTTTTACTGCGTATCTCGACGAATTGGAGCATTTAGAGCACTTTTTAAACAATCCTTACTTTTTAGCTAAAATGCATGGATTTTCAAACTTGAAACATGTATTGACACAATACTACTCTAAAATGTCATATTAAAGATACTTTCATCATAAAATTCAATTCCATCAGTAATTCTGATGAAAAAGTTTGAAAATCCATGAATTTTAGCTAAAAAATCAGGTTTATCTGAAAAGTGTTCTGAATGCCCTAAATCGTCGAAATATGCAGTAAAACATCATTTTACCATATATTTCGATATTTTCAATGCTTCTGGTATATTTTAAAAATATATGAAATATTCAAAATCATTTCTCAATTTCATCGAAATTTTATTGGCTTTTTGAAAAATGTAATGTACTTTAAAATGTTGAAAAATGCTCGAAAATTTCAATTCCATCAGTATATGTTTTTTTTAAATACCTGAAGCATTGAAAAAATCGAAAAATATGGTAAAATGATGTTTTACTGCATATTTCGACGATTTAGGGCATATAGAACACTTTTCAGACAAACATGAATTTTTAGCTAAAATTCATGGATTTTAAAACTTTTCTATGACACTTACTAATGGAATTGAATTTCATGCTGAAAGTAACTTAAATATGACATATCAGTGTAGTATTGTGTCAATAAATATTTCAAGTGAGAAAATCCATGAATTTTAGCTAAAAAGTAAGTTTTGTTTGAAAAGTCCTCTAAATGTTCCAAATCGTCGAAATATGCAGTAAAACATCATTTTACCATATTTCTCGATTTTTTCAATGCTTCAGGCATTTTCGAAAAAACATATACTTATGGAATTGAAATTTTTGAGCATTTCAGAATTAATTTTGAATATTTCATATATTTTTTCGAAATACCTAAAGCATTGAAAAAATCGAAAAATATAGTAAAATGATGTCTTACTGCATATTTCGACGTTTTGGAGCATTTAGAACACTTTCCAGACTAACCTGATTCATTAGCTAAAATTCAAGGATTTTCAATTTTTTATGAGAATTACTGATGGAATTGAATTTCATGCTGAAAGTAACTTAAATATGACATTTTAGTGTAGTATTGTGTCAATACATATTTCAAATGTGAAAATCCATGAATTTTAGCTAAAAAGTAAGGTTTGTTTTAAAAGTGCTCTAAATGTTCCAAATCGTCGGAATATACAGTAAAACATTATTTTACCATATTTTTCGATTTATTCAATGCTTCAGGTATTTTTAAAAAAATAATATGAAATATACAAAATTATTCCTTAATTTCATCGAAATTTTATGGGCATTATGAAAAATATGTAATATACATTAAAATGTTGAAAAATTCTTGAAAATTTCAATTCTATTAGTAAATATTTTTTTTAAACACCTGAAGCATTGAAAAAATCGAAAAATATGGTAACATTACGTTTTACTGCATATTTCGGCGATTTAGAGCATTTAGAACACTTTTCAGACAAACCTCATTTTTTAGCTAAAATTCATGGATTTTCAAACTTTTTTTATGAAAATTACTGATGGAATTGAATTTCATGCTGAAAGTAACTTAAATATGAAATTTTAGTGTGAAAATCCATGTATTTTAGCTAAAAAGCAAGGTTTGTTTGAAAATTGCTCTAAATTTTCCAAATCGTCGAAAAATGCAGTAAAACATCATTTTACCATATTTTATGATTTTTTCAATGCTCCAGGTATTTTTAAAATATATGTATAAAATACTCAAAATTATTTCTGAATTTCATCGAAATTTTATGGGCTTTTTGAAAAATATGTAATATACATTAAAATGTTGAAAAATGCTTGAAAACTTCAATTCCATCAATACATATTTTTTTAAAATACCTGAAGCATTGAAATAATTGAAACATACGGTAAAATGATATTTTAGTGCATATTTCGACGATTTGAAGCATTTAGAACACTTTTCAGACAGACCTGATTGTTCAGGTAAAATTCATGGATTTTCAAACTATTTCATCAGAATTACTGATGGAATTTAAATTTTCGAGCATTTTCAACATTTTCAAGTATATCACATATTTTTCAAAAAGCCCATAAAATTTCGATGAAATTCAGAAATAATGTTGAAAATTTCACATATTTTTTTAGAAATACATAAAGCATTGAAAAATTCGGAAAATATGGTAAAATGATCTTTAAAAGCATATTTCGACGAATTGGAGCATTTAGAACACTTTTGAAACAAACCTTACTTTTTTGCTAAAATACATGGCTTTTCAAACTTGAAATATGTATTGATACAATACTTCTCCAAAATGTCATATTTAAGTTACTTTCATCATAAAATTCAATTCCATCAGTAAATCTGGTGAAACAGTTTGAAAATAAATGAATTCTAGCTAAAAAAATCAGGTTTGTCTGAAAAGAGTTCTAAATGCCCTAAATCGTCGAAATATGCAGTAAAAGATCATTTTACCACATATTTCGATATTTTCAATGCTTCAGGTATTTTTAAAAAATATATGAAATATTCAAAATTACTTCTGAATTTCATCGAAATTTTATGGGCTTTTTGAAAAATATGTAATATACTTTAAAATGTTGAAAAATGCTCGAAAATTTCAATTCCATCAGCATATATTTTTTTAAAATAACTGAAGCATTGAAAAAATCTAAAAATATGTAAAATGATGTTTACTGCATATTTCGACGATTTTAAGCATTTAGAACACTTTTCAGACAAACCTGATCTTTTAGCTAAAATTCATGGATTTTCAACTTTTTTTATGACAATTACTGATGGAATTGAATTTCATGCTGAAAGTAACTTAAATATGTCACTTTAGTGTAGTATTGTGTCAATACATATTTCAAATGTGAAAATCCATGAATTTTAGCTAAGAAGTAAGGTTTGTTTGAAAAGTGCTCTAAATGTTCCAGATCGTCGAAATATGCAGGAAAACATCGTTTTACGATATTCGATTTTTTCAATGCTTCTGGTATTTATGAAAAAATATATGAAATATTCAAAAATATTTTTGAATTTCATCGAAATTTTATGGGCTTTTTGAAAAATATGTAATATACTTTAAAATGTTGAAAAATGCTCGAAAATTTCAATTCCATTAGAATATATTTTTTTAAAATACCTGAAGCGTTGAAAAAATTGAAAAATATGGTAAAATTATGTTTTACTGCATATTTCGACGATTTAGGGCATTTAGAACACTTTTCAGACAAACCTGATATTTTAGCTAAAATTCATGGATTTTCAAACTTTTTCATAAGAATTACGGATGGAATTGAAATTTTCGAGCATTTTGAACATTTTAAAGTATATTACATATTTTTCAAAAAGCCCATAAAATTTGGATGAAACTCAGAAATAATTTTGAATATTTTGTATATTTTTTAAAAATACATGAAGCACTGAAAAAATCGGGAAACATGGTAAAATGATGTTTTACTGCAAATTTCGACGAATTGGAGCATTTAGAACACTTTTCAAACAAACCTTACTTTTAATATGTATTGACACAATACAACTCTAAAATGTCATATTTAAGTTACTTTCGGCATAAAATTAAATTCTGACAGTAATTCTGATAAAAAAGTTTGAAAATCCATGAATTTTAGCTAAAAAATCAGGTTTGTCTGAAAAGTGTTCTAAATGTCTTAAATCGTCGAAATATGCAGTAAAACATTTTTGCACATATTTCGATATTTTCAATGCTTCAGGTATTTTTAAAAAAATATGTGAAATATTCAAAATTATTTCTGAATTTCATCGAAATTTTATGGGTTTTTTGAAAAATATGTAATATACTTTAAAATGTTGAAAAATGCTCGAAAATTTCAATTCCATCAGCATATATTTTTTTAAAATACCGGAAGCATTGAAAAAATCGAAAAATATGGTAAATGATGTTTTACTGCATATATCGACGATTTGAAGCATTTAGAACACTTTTCAGACAAACCTGATCTTTTAGCTAAAACTCAAGGTTTTTCAAAATGTTTTTTATGACAATTACAGATGGAATTGAATTTCATGCTGAAAGTAACTTAAATATGACATTTTAGTGTAGTATTGTGTCAATACATATTTGAAATGTGAAAATCCATGAATTTTAGCTAAAAGTAAGGTTTGTGTGAAAAGTGCTCTAAATGTTCCAAATCGTCGAAATATGCAGTTAAACGTTATTTTACCATATTTTTCGATTTTTTCAATGCTTCAGGTATTTTAAAAAAAAATATATGAAATATTCAAAATTATTTCTGAATTTCATAGAAATTTTATGGGCTTTTAGAAAAATATGTAATATACTTTAAAATGTTGAAAAGTGCTTGAAAATTTCAATTCCATTAGTATATATATTTTATAAAATACCTGAATCTTTGAAAAAATCGAAAAAAATGGTAAAATTATGTTTTACTGCATATTTCGAAGGTTTGAAGCATTTAGAACAATTTTCAGACAAATCTGATTTTTTAGCTAAAATTCATTAATTTTCAAACTTTTTTATCAGCATTACTGATGGAATTGAAATTTTCGAGCAGTTTTAATATTTCGAAGTATATTTCATATTTTTCAAAAAGCCCATAAAATTTCGATGAAATTCAGAAATAATTTTGAATGTTTCATATATTTTTTAAGAATACCTGAAGCATTAGAAAAATCGGAAAATATGGTAAAAATGATGTTATACTGCATATTTCGACGATTTGGAGCATTTAGAGCACATTCAAACAGACCTTAAATTTTAGCTAAAAATACATGGATTTTTCACACTTGAAAATATGTACTGAGAAAAAAACTTTCACTGAAATGTCATATTTAAGTTACTTTAAGCATAAATTCAATTCCATCATAATTCTTTTAAAAAAGTTTGAAAATCCATGAATTAAGCTAAAAATCAGATTTGTTTAAAAAGTGTTCAATTGCTCTAAATCGTTGAAATATGCAGTGAAACATCATTTTACCAATATTTTTTCGATTTTTTTAATGCCTCATTATTTTTAAAAAATATATACGTGGAATTGAAAAATTTTAAATTTTTT
>NW_026469794.1:0-31990 GCF_026875155.1 Cherax quadricarinatus
TAAGATCTACTCAGGCTTCTAACTGCATTCCTATAACAATCATTTTCATTATTTACTTCTCTCCTAATATTATTCCTAATGCTAGACACAGTTATACCAAGTTATATTCTACATTCTCCTTCTGGGTACTCTTCTTGGCTAACATATCAACTTTATCATGAAGGAGTAATCCAATGTGTGATGGGATCCATAGCAATTGTACATTAATTCCTTTGTCCCTAATTTTTGAGTATCTATACCTGGCTTCTCCAATGAGCATGTTGTTGGAGTCATTATATGAGTCAAGAGCCTTCAATGATGACATGAATCAGTAATGATGATAGAGTCAAGCTCAGTGTCATAGGTTAGCTTTAGCACCATTAGGATTGCAAACAATTCAGTTTGCAGTGTAGACACCCATTTGTTAATTCTTATGCCTACTCAACAATTTATTATCGTTTTTAACAAGGAGGTGGCAACAAGAGCAGATGCAGCCCTGCCAGAAGACTCCTGTTTAGATCCATCAGTGTATATAACTTGTGATAACTTATTACTACCAGCTAGGTGAGAAATTTCTTCTTGAGCAGTTGCTCTAACAAGAGATTTAAGGAAGGGATTACAAGCAATGAGCTTCTTGGGAGGGACTTGCAGGTATGTGATTTTAAATGAACATATCTTCCACGGAGGGGTGAAATGCTCTTGTTGCCTACAGTGATACAGTTCATGCAGGTTATAAAACTTGATGTAATTGCACGTTTTCACAATTCATTTAGATCTGTGTGTATTTACCTCTAGAGACTTGGTAAGATTCATTGTGACAGTGTCTGGTTCGTTTCTCAACATTCTAATACCGAGTACAGTGTTAATCTCAATAATCCTATCACTGATACTAGAAATACCAAGCTCCTTCCTCATGTTAAGAACTTTTGTAGATCTGGGACAGCCAAGAATAATCCTGAGAGCTTCATTTTGCATTAACTCCAAGGGTCGGAGAGAACTTTCTCTAGCTAATATCAACATGGGAGCAGCATAATCAATTAAGGACCTAACATAGCTATGTACATAATTCTTACGATTCTCACATTAGCACCAAGTTGGGGTTGTACCAGCAACAGCTTTAGAGCATTTAGCCTAGCTTTGCATTTCTTGTTTAGTTGTGGTATAGTGGATTTGTTAAAGGGTGCATCTACACCAAGATATCTGTAAGATTTTAACGTAGCTAATGATTTCACCCTGCAAATAGATGGGGGGGATGTCGTTTGCTTGTTAATATCTTTGTTTAGAGGAAGATATTATGAGGCCTAGTCGATTACAAATTGCTTAACTTCATTAAGAATGGTATTCATCTTTGCCCTGTTGTATGGATATGATAGGGGCATGGTATAGCTATTGTAGTATCAGTTGAGTAATCATGTCTTTCAAAAGATTTTACAAAGACAATGGGATAAGGAGATCGCCCTAAATGTAAGCTGAATTTGGGCTTGGGAAGGCCAATGAGCTTTGGTCAGGAAGTAGGATACCTATTGACGTACCTATTCCACAGATAACAGTGCCACAAAGGATTTTGGCAGTTCCATTAAGAGTTCTGTAGAATATCAAATGGTTATACCATCTCAGAAAGTGTAAAATTGATGACCTTTAGTTAATGAATATGAATTATATCGTAAATTGACTCATACCATCAATATTTTGGCGAAATTTCAATTTAAACAGTTTCTAACATTTCTTCAAAAGTCTTCTAAATGTCTAATTAGGATGGAAGGTATTCATGCCTGGAGTTTGGACCAGGCATATGAGCATTACTTTGTCAGGAAGGGAGAAAAACTCCCTCAATTAACTGAGATTATACAGTGCCATTCAAAGGGTTATCAGGCACTCCTAGGTTCGGAATATCATAGGTTATACCATCCTCTCCAGGAGCAGTTGATCGACCTTTGGTTAATGCATTATCTAATTCATACTCGGTAAAGAGGCAATCACTCTCATCAATATTTTGGCTCATAAAATTAATCAGTTCAACATTTCTTCAGAAGTACTCTCTAAATTTTTCTAATATGAGATGGAAGGCTTTCATGCCTGGATGTTTTGGAGCAGTCATTTATGAGTCCCTTTGCTTTTTCAAGAGGAAAGGGATGAGCAACATTGCCAGTCTTTTTTCCCGGGGTTTTTTTATTTATCCTTTCCAACCAAAAATAAAGGGGTGGTCCATTTAAATCCACTAACAAACTTTCCCATTCCGTTGCCTAAGTTTTGCTTTCTATCCTGATTTGTTTTGCAGCTTGGAACTTTTTGCACAGGTCTGGGGTTCTACATTCACGGGAGATATTTTTTTATTCATTCTGGTATATATCATGTTTCTATGTTATTAAAATTTTTTATAGTCAAGTAGATGAATTTTTGATAGATAAAAAAGCCGAAAAGATGACATCACGTCTTTTGATGCATAAAAAAACCGCCTTCCTCTTTTCCTCCTCGTCTGCACACCCCCGGGTTTCCCGCTACACTCCCAGCTGCCGCTACACTCCCTGCATGTCTGCTCACTCCCGCATCCCCTACACTCCCCCCATGCCCATCACCCCAGCAAGCCCGCTACACCCCAGCATGCCGCTACACCCCACATGCCCGCTACAAAAACCCCCCCCATTCTTCTACCCCGCATCCCGCTACACTCCCGCATGCCTCTACATGCCCGCACATTTCCTTTAAAACCTGCTACATTCCCTACATGTCTGCTACACTCTTTGCATGCCTGCTACCTCCCGCATGCCCTGCACCTCTTTGCATGCCTGCTACACTCCCTGCATGCCTGCTACATCCTGCATCCTGCTACACTCCCTCTTTCCTGTACAAACCCCCGCAGCCTGAAACTCCCTGCAAGCCTCACCCCCTGCAAGCCCCTACACCCGCTGTAATTCCCCACCCCCCATGCCGCTTCCCCCCGCTACATGCCCCACATTCCCACTGCCGTACTTTCCCTACCCTGCTACCTCCCTGCATGCCTAAAAACCTCCCCGCATGCTTGCTTTCACTCCCGCATATCGCTACACCCTCCCACATGCCTGCACCTCCCAGCATGCCGCTACACTCCCAGATCCCGCTACCCCCCTGCATGCCTTTCTACACCCCTGCATGCCGCTACACTCCCTGCATGCCTCACACTCCCAGCATGCCTGCTCGCTCCTGGGTCATGCCTGCACTTCCCACAGCCTGCTACACTCTCTGCATCCTACTACGCTCCCGCATGTCGCTACCCTCCCCGCATGCCTGCTACCTCCCGCATCCGCTACACTCCCTGCTGCCCCCTACACCCCCTCATGTTCCCCACTCCCGGATGCCTGCTCACTCCCAGCTTTCCTGCTACACTCCCCGCATGCCTCAAAACTCCCAGCATACCTGCACCCCGCATGCCTGCTACGCCCCTGCAACACTCCCCGCTAAATTCCCTTTCATGCCGCTACATTCCTTACATGCCGCTACATTCCCCACATGCCTGCTACACTCCCAGCATGCCCGTTCACTCCCTTTACATACCCTACACGCCGCTAAATTCTTTGCATGCCTGCACATTCTGCATGCCTGCTACACTACTGCAAGCCTTACCCCCGTATGCCGCTACCAAAACCCAGCAGCCTGCTAACCCCTGCATGCGTGTTACACTCCCTGCATGCCCGCTACACCCTGCATGCCCTTACACCCCTGCATGCCCCTAACCCCCCGCATGCCCCTACACTCCCAGGTGCCTGCTACCTCCCTCTACTTGCCGCTACATTCCCACGTGCTTCTACAACAGCATCCTGCTACCTCATGCACCAAACCCGCATACCTGCACACTCCCGCAGCCTGCTAACTCCCAGCTGCCTGCCCCTCCAGCCTACTGCTCCTCCGGCATGCCCGTTACCTCCCAGATGGGCACACTCCCGCATGCCTCTACCCCCAGCATACCTGCACACTCCCTGCAAGCCTGCTCACTCCCTGCCTGCCGCTACACTCCCTGCAAATTCTACACTTCCCCCGACCTGTACATTCCCACATTCCCTACATTTCCGCTACACTCACAGCTGCTCTACACTCTCTGCATGCCCGCTACCTCCCGCTGCCTGCTACCCCCTGCATGTCTGCACGCGCTCATGCCTCCACCCCAGCAACCCGCTACCTCCCTGCATGCCCGTACCTCCCTGAAAAAACACCCGCTACAACCTGCTACATTCCTTACTGCCTACTAATTCCCCCAAAGCCCCGCTACACTCCCCCGCATGCCTGTTTCACTCCCCGTTACATACCCTACATGCCTGTACATTTTTGCATGCCTGTAACCCCGTAGCCTGCTCACTCCCAGCATGCCTGCTACACTCCCTCGCGTTTTACACTCCCCCATGCCCCTTCCCCTGCATGCCCGTTACACCCCTCATGCCCCTACAACCCCCTGCAGCTGCTACACTCCCCGGGTTTCCTCTACACTCCCTGTACTTGCCTGCTACTCCCACGTTTTGCTACACTACAGCATCCTGCACACTCCGCACACTCCCCCATACCGTACACTCCCCTGCATGCCTGCTACACTCCCCGCATGCCTGTACACTCCAGCATGCCTGTACTTCCCTACATCCTGCTACACTCCCAGCATTCCCGTTATTTTCCCCCAAAATACCCTACATGCCCCTACATTCTTTGCATGCCTGCTACATTCTCTGCATGCCTGCTACACTCCCCGCCGCCTGCTACACTCCCCGCATACTTCTACACTCCCCCATCCTGCAAACCCCCCAGCCTGCTACATTTCCCACTGCCTGCTACACTCCAGATGCCGCTAACTCCTCATGCCTGCTACACTCTCTGCATCCTGCTACACTCCCCCCGCATGCCTGCTTCCTCCCCCGTGCCTGTCGCCCCGCATGTCTGCTACGCGCCTGATGCCTGCTACCTCCCTGCATTCCCTTTAACTCCCTCTTCCTGCAAACCCACTCCCTGCATTCCTACTACATCCCTCATGCAAAAAACACTCCCCGCATGCCGTTACACTCCCTGCATTTTCTGCACGCTCCCCCGCATCCTGCACCTCCCTGCATTTCCACACCTCCCTGCATGCCTGCTAAACCCCCCTGCTGCCTTACACTCCCGCATGCCTGTTACACTCCCTGCATGCCCGCCACTCCCGCATGCCCGCTACCCCCCTGCGTTTCTCCTACCCCCCTGCATATCGCTAATCCCAGCATGCCTGCTTCACTCCCACATGCCGCTAAACCAATGCTCCTGCAAAACTCCCAAATGCCTCTAAACTCCCAGCGCCTCTAAAACTCCCAGCCCCTGCTAAAAACTCCCAGCATGCCTGCACTTCCCCCATACCTGCACACTCCCTGCAGCCTGCTACACTCCCTGCAGCCGCTACACTCCCTGCATACTTGCTACACTCCCACATGTGTGCTACACTCCCAGCATGCCTGCTACGCCCCTCACATGCCTGCTACATTCCCCCAGCGGCTACTCTCTCGCATGCCTGCTCATCCCTCTTCCCCACAGCTCCCTGCATTCGCTCCCGCGTGCAGCCTGCTCCCTGCCTCATGCCTACTACCTCCCTGCAACCCCCACACCCTCTGCGTCCCACACCCCAGGTGCCTGCACCTCCCAGCTGCCTTCATCCCACAACCTTACACCCCTGCAAAACCCGCACACTCCCAGCTGCCTTACACCCCAAAAACCCCACCTCTTGCATGCCGCAAAGCCCGCAAACCCCCCCTGCTACATGCCTGCTAAAATTCCTTACACCTCTACTTCCCACAGCCTGCACACTCCCCGCATGCCCGTTACACTTCCCCTACATCCCTACATGCCTCTACCCAACTTTGCATGCCTGCAATCGCAGCCCGCTACACTCCCCGTATCCGCTACCTCCCAGCATGCCGATACACCCTTGCTGCCTGCTACACCCCTGCATGCTTCCACACTCCCTGATGCCGCTACGCTCCCTGTCCACTCCCCTGCATGCCTTTTACATCCCGTGCCTCCCACGCTGCCTGCATCCCCTAACCCCCGTGCATGCCCGCTTCACTCCCGCATGCACGTACAAACCCCTGCATTTTCGCACGCTCCCGCATGCCTTTACACTCCCAGGGGTCCTGCACGCTTCCCCTTCCTGCACAACCTCCCTGCAGCCGCAAAAACCTCCCGCATGCCTCCAAAAATCCCTGCATGACTCTACGTTCCCCTGCCGCTACGCTCCCCTCCCTAAGCCTCTACACACCCTGTATTTTGCACACTCCCTGCATGCCTGCTACACCCCTGGTCCTCTACACTCCCGGCCCCCCCCCCCCCCCCCCCCCCCCCCCCCCCCCCACCCCCCCGCCCCCCCCCCCCCCCCGCCCCCCCCCCACCCCCCCCCCCCCCCCATTCGCTACCTGCCCAAATGATTAAATTCGTTCGGATTTTTTCCCCGAGGGGACCCCCCAGGAAAACCCCAAAAGTCATGCGTCCCCGGAGGTTTTTCAATTTTTTTTGGGGGTTTTAACCCCCAGGATAAAACCCAAAAAGCGGCTAAACGGTACCTTTTTTGGGTAAGGTGAACCCGGACAAAGGGGTTTTTGGAAACCGGGTCGGAATTTCCACCGCCGGGGAATCGAACCGCCTGCTGCCCGCGCCCCCTGCATGCCCCGCTTTTAGTCCCCCGCTGCCCCCCACACTCCTGCATCCCGCTAAAATCCTGCTTGCCCCTACACTCCGTGCATGCCCGCTACACTCCCTCTCCCCCTACACTCCCTGCATGCCCCCTTTTTCCCCCCTGCATGCCCGCTACACTCCCTGCACCCGCAACTCCCTGCATGCCCGCTACATCCCTGCATGCCCGACCCCCTGCATGCCCCCTACACGCCCTGCATGCCCCCCTACCCCCCGCATATCTGCTACACTCCCAGCATGCCCGCTACACTCCCCCCATGCCTGCTACACCCCTGCATCCTGCACATTCCCACATACCTCTACACTAATGCATCCCGCTACACTCCCTCATGCCCCCACACCCACTGCATGTCTCTACCAATCCGGAGCCTGCTACACTCCCAGCAGCCCGCTACACTCCCCCATCCTTCTCACTCCCAGCTTTTCCCGCTACAAACCCCCGCATGCCTGCTACACTCCCAGCTACCTGCTACGCTCCCGCTTTCCTGCTAACTCCCGCATGCCTGTACATCCCACATCTTGCTACATTCCCGCAACCTCTACCTCCCTGCATGCCGCTACGCTCCCTGCATGCCTCCACGCTGCCTGCAGCCGCTACCTCCTTTCATGCCTGCCACTTCCCGCATCCCCCTACCCCCTTACTGCTGCCCCCTACACTTACTGCATGCCCCCCACACAACATGCCCCCCTGCACTCATGCTGCCCCCCCACTCACTGATGCCCGCTACACTCCGTGCTGCCCCCTACCCCCTGCATGCACCCCCCCCTGCAGCACGCACACCCTCTCAGTCTGCTACACTCCCGCAGCCGCACACTCCCCGCATATCTGCTACCTCCCTCATCCTGCAAAACTCCCGCATGCCTCAAAGCTGCCCCCATTCCGCTACACTCCCTGCATCCGCTTTCACTCCCTGCATCCGCTACACTCCCTGCATGCCTGCTACACCCCTGCTGACTGTACCTTCCGCAGCTGCTACGCTCCCCTCCCTGCTGCCTGCAGTCCCCCTCCTGCTGCCTGCTCACTCCCTTTATGCTGTTACACCTCTTTGCCTGCACACCCCCGTCCTGCAAAACCCCGCGTACCTGCACACTCCCTGCATCCTTCTACACTCCCGCTCCTACACTTCCCCATCCTACTACATCCTGCATGCCTGTACACCACTCATATCTGCTACGCTCCTGCTGCCTGCACCCTCCCTCAGCCTACTACCCTCTGCTGTCTGTACCCTGCCAAGTAAGAAAAGATAAGATTTCGTTCGGATTTTTAACCCCGGGGGGGTTAGCCCCCGGATAACCCAAGAAAATCATGCGCTCGGACTGTCTAATTATTTCCATTGGGGTCCTTAATCGCCCCCAGTTGCGACCTACACCATCGCTAACACCCGGTACCTATTTGCTGCTAGGGAACAGGGCAATAGGGTAAGGAAACGTGCGGAATTCCACCCGCCGGGAAAACGAACCCGCCTGCATGCCTGCTACCTCCCTCATGCCTGCTTCAGTCCCTGCAGCCCCCCACACCGTGCATGCCCGCTACCCGTGATGCCCGCTACAACCCTTCATGCCCGCTACACCCGTGCATGCCCGCACACTCCGTGCAGCCCCTACACCCCCGCTCCCTTTTCCTCCGGCATCCCCCACCCGTGCATGCCCGCTACATCCATGCATGCCCGCACACCCCGCATCCCGTTACTCCCCGCATACCCCACCCCCCCTAATATCTCTACACCCCACATCCCCTTTCATCCCAGCAAGCCTCTCACTCCCGCATGCCTGAACATCCCCAACCTCTACACTCCCTGCAAGCCTGCCCCCCTCCCCGCATGCCCTACACTCCCGCTAAAACCCTACATCCTGCTCATTCTTTTCATGCCTGCACACTCTCGCATGCCTGTTACACTCCCTCATCCTGCTACGCTCCCTGCATGCCTGCTACACTCCCCGATACTTGCCACCCCCCAGCATGCCTGCTAACTCCCTGCATACTTCAAAACCCCTTAGCTGCCTCTACACTCCCCTTTCATGCCTGCACACTCCCTGCATGCCTGCTCGCCTCCCTGCATACCGCTACACTCCCCCGCATGCCTGCTTCACTCCCAGTGCCTGACATTCCCAGCATACCTGCTACGCTCGCTGCATGTGCACCTCCCGCATGCCTGTTACACTCCCTGCTCATCCCCCCATGCCCTACATTCTTTGCATCCTGCTACACTCCTGCATGCCTGCACACTCCCTCATCCTGCACCCCCGCATGCCCCCTCCTCCCTGCTACTTGCTACACTCCCACATGCCCCTCACTCCTTGCATCCTCTACACTCCCCGCTTTTTGCTACGCCCGCACATGCCTGCTACATTCCCTACATCCTTACAAAAATACAGATGCCTCTACCTCCGCTTCCTGCTAAATCCTTCATGCCTGCCCTAACTCTCTGCAGCTGCTACACCCCCTGCCTGGCTGCTACACTCGCAGCAGCCCGCTTAAACCCCCGAAGCCTTCTACACTCCCAGTACCCGTGGCAGGTGGCAAAACTCCCGCTTCATACCGGGGGGCCCGGGTTCATTCCCGGCGGGGGGAAACTTTTGACACGTTTTCCTTACCCTGTTGACCCGTTCACCTATCGCAAATAGGACCTTTGGGGTTATCGACTGTGTGGGTCCCATCCTGTAAGACAAATTAAGGACCCCAAAAAAAAAGTAACATCCTCGATGACGCACTGACTTTCTTTGGGGTTTTCCGGGGGGCTAACCCTCCGGGGGGTTTAAAAAACCGAAAGAAAAAATTATCTTATCTTACACCCCAGCATGCCTGCACCTCCGCATGCCTGCTACATTTCCCAGCATGCCTGCTACACTCCCTGCTGCCTGCTACACTCCCAGCTGCCCCTACCTCCCCGCAAACCTGCTCCCCTCCCTGCATGCCTGCTACGCTTCCTGCATGCCTGCTATGTTCCCCGATTCCTGCACACTCCCGTACATCCCTACATTTCTTGCTACACCCAAGCTCCCGTTACACCCCTGCTACCTTCCCTACATGGGTTCTCATTCCCGCATGCCTGCACACTCCCCGCATGCCTGCACCTCCCGCAACACCCCTGCAGCCCGCTACATTCGCTGCTGCCTGCTACATTCCCTCATGCCTGCTTGCTCCCGCATTCTCTAGCTCCCCCAGCCTTTGGCTCCGTCATGCCTGTTTTCACTCCCGCTACATACCCTTTACTCTGCTACATTCCCTGCATGTGCACGCTTCGCGGCCCCCGCTACACCTCTGCATGCCTCTACTCCTCATCCGGTTTGCTCCCTGCTGTCTGCTACACTCCCAATGTCTGTACTTCCCTACATGCCCGCTCATTCCCCGCTGCCTGCTACACTCCCTGCATGCCGTACCTCACGCTGCGCTACGCTCCCGCATGCCGCACATCCCTGCATTTCCCGATACAATCCCTGCATTCCTGCCAAAACCCCCGTATGCTGCACACCCCTGATGTCTCCTACCCCTCCCGCATGGCCCGCAAACTCCCGGTCTCCTACACTCCCTACTAGCCCCACACCCCCATGCCTCTAAAAAACCCCCTGCAGTTTTCTACAACCCCTACATTCTGCTACACTCTCTACATGTCTCTACACTCTCTGCATTTTTCCCAACTCCCTGCATGCCTGCTACTCCCCTATTTGCCTGCTACCCTCGCATGTTGCTACACCCCACATGCTCCACACTCCCCGCATGCCTCTACACTCCTACTAGCCATACACCCCTGCATGCCCGCACACCCCTGCATTCTGCTACAAAACCCCCTCATTTCTGCTACACTTCTAATTTGCACACTCCGCAGCTTGCTACACTCCCCGCATGCCGCTACACCCCCTGCATGGCCCCTACACTCCTGCATGCCTTACTCTCCCTGCATCCCCTGCCCCCCTTGGGTGTCCGCTGCGTCCCGCATGCCTCTACATTTCCCCACATTTCCTGCAACCCCGCTACATTCCCTCAGCCTGCACACCCCTGCTACATTCCTACATGCCTGCTAACCCCTACATTCCCTACGTGCCTCTACACTCCCAGCATGCCTGTTTTCACTCCCCCGTTACATTTCCCAACAGCCTGTACGTTCCTGCAAACCTCAAAATTTTCTGCAGCCCGCTACACCTCTGCATCCTGCTACACCTCTTATGCCCGCACACTCCCGCATATTTTGCTACCTCCACAAACTAATACTAAAAAATAACATCTCCTCCAATGTAAGTGCAAAAAATTTTCTCATTTTTAAATTAAAATGTTAAAAATTTCTTTTTTATAAATTACGACATTATTTTTGTGGAAGTGTGGTGGCAGAAGACTCCTCCCCTACTATATTCGCTTCTTCAGTGGGATTATAAACCCAACAACAAAATTCCCGACTTTCACCTCACATACATTGTCATACTTTATTCATTCCAAAGTATATACATATCATGTTTCTATGTTATTAATATTGTTCATTATGTCATATTAGATGAATTGTGATAGATAAATAAGCCGTAGAGTTGATAATAGCGTCATTTTGAAGTACTATTCAGTCAAGCCTCCTAACAGCAGGAACGGATTAATTGAATTTCCATTATTTCTCATGGGGAAAATTAAATCGGATAACGATAAAATCAGTTAAGGACAAGCTCTCTGGAACGGATTAATATCATTAACTGAGGGTCTACTGTATTGTGTTTATTTCAATATACAGTACACTAATGTATAAACATTTAAAAATATACCAGAAATATTATAAATGGTGGTGCAAAGGTGACATTAAAACAATATCAAAGATGGTTGACACAAACTCCCTACCATTACAGTTGACCCCTCCTTTTCGTTGATCTCTGTTATCACTGATTTCTGTTTTTGCCGACTTTTTTTTCATTAATATTTTGGTTGTTTTCGTCAATTTCCTCCATTTTTGTCGATGGTACGGAACCTGTCCAGTGCCCCAGCACGCAGACAAGCCGCTTCCCACGTGCATTCTCAGGCAGTGTCGCATTGTTTCTCGGTGAGTGAGCATATCCTGCAAAGTCATACGAAACATTTCGTAATAATCCATTGTTTTTGGCCCCAGAGAAAGCTTCAAGTGCCAGCCCTTTGGTAAAGAAAGTGAGGAACACTGTATAAATGAAAAAAGAAAGCGTTCAAAAATATGATAGTGGCATCCACATTGCCAAACTTGGCAGGATGTATGGGAAGGTGCCATCAACCATCAGCTCCATTGTGGTAAAGAGAAAAGAAATCATCAAAGCTGATGATGCAAAAGGGGTGAATGCGATAACCAAACAGAGATCCCAAACAACTGAAGAAGTGGAGAAACCATACCATGGGTGGGATTTGAACCCGCGGTCAGAGAGTCTCAAAACTCCAGACCGTCGCGTTAGCCACTGGATCAGCTAGCCACAATAGGATTCGTCCAACTAGGTATATTTCTACACCATAGGAAGGGTAGCATAGGCACCACTGTGACCACAAATGCAAGTTTTTACAAACAAATCTCCAGCTAGCGTGGCCGTGACGAACTCTAGCTCAAGTCCCCTCACTGCCGTCAACATGACTCACGAAATCGTAATGACACAAATGCAAACAAACCATACCATGGACGGGATTTGAACCCGTGGTCAGAGAGTCTCAAAACTCCAGACCGTCGCGTTAGCTACTGGACCAGCTAGCCACAATAAGATTCGTCCAACTAGGTATATTTCTACACCATAGGAGGGGACTTGAGCTAGAGTTCGTCACGGCCACGCTAGCTGGAGATTCGTCTAAAAACTTGCATTTGTGGTCACAGTTGTGCCTATGCTAACCTTCCTATGGTGTAGAAATATACCTAGTTGGACGAATCTTATTGTGGCTAGCTGGTCCAGTGGCTAACGCAACGGTCTGGAGTTTTGAAGAAGTGGAGATACTGTTGTTGGTGTGAATCAGAGAGAAAGACTTAGCAGGATATAGTGTTGTGCAGTTAATAATTTGTGAAAAGGCAAGGCAGTTGCATGACGATCTTATAAAGAAACTGCCAGAAACGAGTGCTGATGTTGGTGAATTTAAGGCCAGCAAAGGCTGGTTCGAAAAATTCAAGAAGTGAAGTGGCATACACAGTGTTGTAAGGCATGGTGAAGGTGCCAGTTCAGACAAACAAGCGGCTGAAAAATTCTTGCGGGAATTCAAAGGTTATGTAAAGGCTGAAAAATTCCAACCCCAACAAGTGTTCAATTGTGACAAAACAGGCCTGTTTTGGAAGAAAATGCCAAAGAGGACCTACATCACTCAGGAGGAAAAGGCACTCCCAGGACACAAGCCTATGAAAGACAGGCTAACTCTCTTGTTGTGTGGTAATGCTGGTGTATCACTGAAAATCCCAGTGTTCAAGAAAAACAATGTTGTCAAGAGTAAATTGTGTGTGATATCGAAGGCTAACAGTAGGGCATGGGTCACGAGGGAAATTTTCCTGGAATGGCTCAATGAAGTGTTTGGCCCGAGTGTGAACAAATACCTCCTGGATAATAAATTGCCACTCCAGTGCCTCCTGTTAATGGACAATGCTCCTGCTCATCATCCAGACTTGGAAGACCAGGTGTCGAAGGAATTCAGTTTTGTAACAGTGAAGTTCTTGCCTCTTAATACCACTCCTCTCATCCAGCCCATGGACCAGAAGATCATTGCAAACTTCAAAAAAAAATGTACACCAAAGCAGTGTTTCAGAGGTGCTTTGATACAACCTTGGACTCTGAATTGACCCTAAGAGAGTTCTGGAGGAATCACTTCAGTGTCTTCTATTGCATAAGCCTTATAGATAATGCTTGGCAGGGAGTGACTTCTAGGATGGTGAACTCTGCTTGGGGAAAATTGTGGCCAGATTGTGTACAAAAGAAGGTTTTTGAAGGGTTTGAAGCTGACCCTGTCAACTCTACATCTTTTGTGCAATCAGTTGTGGCATTGGGGAATTCCATGGGGTTGGATGCGAGTGGCGAGGATGTGGAAGAGTTGGTGGAGGACCACAGTCAAGAGCTAACCACTGATGAGCTGCAAGAGCTTCATTTGCAACAGCAACAGACCATAGCTGAGGAAATTGCTTCAGAGAAGGAGGAAGATAGATGGAAGAAGGTGCCTTCAAAGATTAAGGAGATTTGTGCAATGTGGACTAAGGTGCATTCATTTGTGAAAGAACATCACCCTGAGAAAGCTGTTGCAATCTGTGCTGGCAAATTTTTACAATGACAATGCCATGCCCCATTTTAGGCAAATCTTAAAAAGACAGCAGAAACAGACCTATCTAGACAGATATTTTGTGTGACAGGGGTCCAGTGACTCTCAAGCTGATCCTAGTGGCATTAAAAAACAAAGGAGGGAAGTGACCCCAGATAAGGACTTGGTCACATAAGACAAATTGTGATAGAGAAATAAGCCATAGAGTTGATATTAGTATTATATTGAAGTACAGTGGACCCCTGCCTAACGAAAGCATCGCATAACGTTAATTCCGCCATACGAAGCATTTGAACGCAAAAATTTTGCCTCACGATAAAAAATTCGCCCGTGATTCCTCCCAAACCAGTCCCTCCAGCCTGAGCGCCTCAGCTGCCCTGCCGTCATTGTTTACAAGCCAGGGTGGCCGGTTGCATGCATACATTCGATACATTTTGTATTATTCCATTGTTTATAGTGCTTGTAACTGCTAAATAAGCCACCATGGGCCCAAAGAAAGCTTCTAGTGTCATCCCTGTGGTAAAAAGGGTGAGAAATATGTACTATTGTACCACGGTCAGCTGCTGCTGCACCACCGTCAGCTGTTGCTGCACCACCATCAGCTGTACTACTCGAAGATGTGGAGTGTGTGTTGTTGGTGTGGCTTAACGGGAAACAATTACTGAGAAAATTAACCCCAGATGGTTGGCCACCCAGGATAACCCAAGAAAGCAAGTGCATCATCGAGGACTGTTTAACTTATTTCCATTGGGGTCCTTAATCTTGTTCCCCAGGATGCGACCCACAACGGTCGACTAACACCCAGGCGAACAGGAAAAAATGCCTGGAACTAGTGCTTATATTGGTGAATTTAAGGCCAGCAAAGGTTGGTTTGAGAGATTTAAGAATTGTAGTGGCATACACAGTGCAATAGGGCATGGTGAAGCTGAAAAATTCCAACCCCAACAAGCATTCAATTGTGACGGAACTGGCCTGTTCTGGAAGAAAATGCCAAACAGGACCTACATTACTCAGGAGAAAAGGCACTCCCAGGACACAAGCCTGTGACAGACAGGCTAACTCTCATGTTTTGTTGTAATGCTAGTGGGGATTGCAAAGTGAAGCCTTTACTCATGTATCACACACCCAGTGTGTTCAAGAAAAACTCTCATGTCTTAAATGACATGGACCCAAACCAGTGCCTTGAAAGGATCAACTGCCTGGTAGCCGAAGCATGTTCTAGGCATATTCCCCTAAGAAAGAAGAAGAGCAGGAGTAAACTGGAGAGAAAAAGACGCTCCCTCTACAGAAGACGACGAAGAGTCACTGAGCTCCTCAGGAGTGCTAGAATATCTGATACACGAAGGGAGGCGCTGACCAGGGAAGTGGAAACTATCGAAGTTAAGCTAAATGACTCTTACAGGAACCAGGAGAGGCAGGAGGAGCTTAAAGCTATTAGTGAAATTGAAAGAA
Organism: Cherax quadricarinatus; assembly: GCF_026875155.1. Classification (NCBI taxonomy): domain Eukaryota; kingdom Metazoa; phylum Arthropoda; class Malacostraca; order Decapoda; family Parastacidae; genus Cherax; species Cherax quadricarinatus. The sequence goes on from NW_026469794.1 coordinate 15,314, forward strand.
ATTCAAAATATTTCTTTTCATATGCCAAAAACAAGGCAAATACCACATCTAGTATCGGGCCCTTACTCAGACAGGATGGGACTTACACAGACGACAACAAGGAAATGAGTGAAATATTGAAATCCCAGTACGACTCTGTGTTTAGTGAACCACTAATCGGTCTGAGGATCGACGACCCAAATGATTTCTTCATGAATGAGCCTCAAAACTCCATAAATGTATGCCAGATTTCCGACATTACCCTAACTCCGATAGATTTCGAAAAAGCCATTGACAACATGCCTATGCACTCAGCCCCGGGCCCAGACTCGTGGAACTCTGTTTTCATTAAGAACTGCAAGAAACCCCTCTCGCGTGCCCTAAGTACACTATGGAGGAGGAGCTTGGACATGGGTGAAATTCCAGTCACTTAAAACAACGGATATAGCCCCACTCCATAAAGGTGGCAGCAAAGCATTAGCTAAGAAACTATAGACCAATAGCTCTGACATCCCACATCATAAAAATCTTTGAAAGAGTGCTAAGAAGCAGGATTGCAAATCACCTGGATTCCCAAAATCTGCACAATCCAGGGCAACATGGGTTCAGGGCAGGTTGCTCCTGCCTCTCACAACTACTGGATCACTATGACATGGCCTTGGATGCACTGGAAGAAAATCAGAATGCAGATGTAATATACACAGACTTTGCAAAAGCATTTGACAAATGCGATCATGGCGTAATAGCCCATAAAATACGTGCTAAAGGAATAACTGGGAAAGTGGGGAGATGGATCTTCAACTTCCTAACAAATCGAACACAAATAGTGGTCAACAGAGTTAAATCGGAGGCTGCCATAGTGAAGAGCTCTGTTCCACAAGGCACAGTACTCGCCCCCATCTTATTCCTTATCCTCATATCAGACATAAACAGAGATATACACCACAGCACCGTATCATCCTTTGCGGATGATACTAGGATCTGCATGAGGCTGTCATCTGCTGAGGACGCGGTTAACCTCCAAGAAGATATAAACAAAGTTTTCCAGTGGGCAACGGTAAACAATATGATGTTCAATGAGGACAAATTCCAACTACTCCGTTATGGAAAACTGGAGGAGATAATAACTAGAACAGAGTATACTACTGACTCCGGCCATACAATAGAGCGAAAAATAATGTAAGGGACCTGGGAGTAGTAATGTCTGAGGATCTCACTTTCAAGGATCACAACAGTGCCACGATCGCACGTGCAAAGAAAATGATAGGATGGATAATGAGAACTTTCAGAACGAGAGATGCCAAGCCCATGATGATCCTTTTCAAATCACATGTTCTCTCTAGGCTGGAATACTGCTGTACATTAACATCTCCATACAAAGCAGGTGAAATCGCAGATCTAGAGAGTGTACAGAGATCCTTTACTGCACGTATAAGTTCTGTCAAGCACCTTAACTACTGGGAACGCTTGGAAGCACTTGACTTGTACTCGTTGGAACGCAGGAGGAAGAGATATATCATAATCTACACCTGGAAAATCTTGGAAGGAATGGTCCCAAATCTGCACACAGAAATCACTCCTTACGAAAGTAAAAGACTGGGCAGGCGATGCAAAATGCCGCCAATAAAAAGTAGGGGCGCCATTGGTACACTAAGAGAAAACACCATAAGTGTCCGGGCCCAAAACTGTTCAACAGCCTCCCATCAAGCATTAGGGGAATTGCCAATAAACCCTGGCTGCCTTCAAGAGAGAGCTGGACAGATACCTAAAGTCGGTGCCGGATCAGCCGGGCTGTGGCTCGTACGTCGGACTGCGTGCGGCCAGCAGTAACAGCCTAGTTGATCAGGCCCTGATCCATCGGGAGGCCTGGTCGTGGACCGGGCCGCGGGGGCGTTGATCCCGGAATAACCTCCAGGTAATCACTCATCAATAAAGGTAAGTGTCATTTTAACATTTATTTATGTAGTTATTGTACATGTCTCATTGTTTTCTTTTTTTAGAGAAATGTATATTTCATGAAAAATTTTTTTTTTTTTAATACTTTTGGCTGTTGGAACGGAAATTAATTGGATTTCCATTATTCTTATGGGGAAAATTAATTCGGCTAACGATAATTTTGGCTAACGATGAGCTCTCGGGAAAACGGATTAACCCTTTCAGGGTCCGTCCCGTAGATCTACGGGCTTTACGTTCAGGGTCCAAACCGTAGATCTACGCCATGAGCTCAGCTCACTCTGATAAACTGTGAGTGGTACATTTGGGCCTAATATGAGAGAATACATCTATGTGGTATGTGTGCACCACATAAAACAGATCCTGCAGCACATGTGTATAATGAGAGAAAAAAAATGAAATCTGATTTTTCGATTAAAACAGCAACTTTGCAGTGTTTTTTTTCGTATGTTTTTTTATAGTTTATTTGGATTTCTTGGTCTTATTTGATAAAAATGGAAGACATATTACGAAATAGAGATGATTTTGATTGGTTTTAGCACTGGAAATGGCTTGAAACTGAGCTCAAAGTAGCAAAAATGTTAAATTTTTGCCGATATTCAAGAGTAAACAAACCTCAACATCTAATACACGTCGGGCTGGTGGTCTAAATACATTCAAAAATATGTGATGATATTTATAAAAATATTACAATATTGCATAACAGTAAATCTTCTATTTTTTGGTGTGAATAAAAATTCATTATGTGAATAAAAAATCAAAATGGAATTATTTGTAAAGCCTCAAAAACATAACTAATGAACAGAGGAAATGTTATTTAGTGCCAGGAATGCCTACATTGTTCATTCTGGACCCTATTTTGAAATTGGAATATTTTGAACTTTGTGTTAAATTGGCCAAATTAAAAATTTCCGATCACTTTATTTTGTAGTTCAAACAGTTGACTTGGCGTTTTTCTTGTGCTCAATCGATAGAATAGAAGTAATACTAGTGAAATAGCTAAGAATTTGTTGATTGGAATAATGTAATTGGCCTAAAATGGGAGTCAAAGTCGGCCCAAAATCGCCGATTCGAAAATTTATCGCTGAGACATTAAAAATTTCCCGGGAGAGCATAATTTCGTCAATTTTCCACCAAATTTCGTACTTTGTTTTATTACCTTCACAAAAAGATTCTCTACGATTTCATAAGAAAAAATAATTTTTTTTTTTGAAAATTCTTGGACACTGGTGCGTGACTCCAGTTTGGGGGCCCTTTGGGACCCTGAAAGGGTTAATATCATTAGGCGAGGGTCCACTGTATTTTCCCCGCCTCCCGAGAGCAGGAATTCCGCTGGAACGGATTAATGGCATTTCAATTAATTTCAATGAGGAAGACTGATTTGATATACAAGCAAATTGAGTTACGAGCTAGGTCACAGAATGGGTTAAACTCGTAAATAAAGATATCACTTGTACTCTCGTATATTCCCTTCTTTGCTTCCATGGATAACATATTTTGTCTCCATAAACCCCTCGGTGCACCACTTCATATTGCCTCCTTTTTCCCCTGGATGCTGTATAACCTTTATGGGTTTAGCACTTCCTCATGAATATAAAAAAAAAAGTAGTGACAGTATAAAGAATATAATATTTGAACAACAGCAGTGCTCTTTAATACTATATATTCTATTTATAAACACAAAGATATCACCTAGAATTAGAGGATAATAATGAAACTCTCAATTGATCTTTTATGTATAATTTATGGTAAACCTGGTAACAACTATAAAAAAGTAACAATGCAAGTTAAGGATTCCTTTTATCCTATCCATTATCACATAAACACACTTAAAGAGAGGGGCTCTTGGTCCAAAGAACTGAATATTTCCTCCCTTTCTTTGGCCCAAAGATGAATGCCTCCCATTTCTCAAGAACTAGAAAACCCCCTATAGTTCAGCACTTTCCCCTTAATTAAAATATGTATGTATTGTCTTCACATTTACTTTATTTTGCCGACATTTTTCTGTGTGCACTTGCAAGAAATTCCTTCTGTTGAGGGCTCTTGATTAATGGACTGGAGCTACCCTTCCTTTAGATCAAACCTGATTATCTTCTACTCCCCAAGTGATATATGGCCCTTCTAGGAAGGTAAGATTAATACATTTATGGGAAGTGTTTTAAACCGAGAGAGGTCATAGAGCCTTGGGGAATGGAAGCAGTCCTGGTGGATCAAAGAAAGGGGGGAAGGTAGTCCCAAATTCCTTGGACTTTATGCTTTCCACCAGCATATGGGTGAGAAGGTAAGAATAACATGAGTTAGTACAGTATATGATTTGTCCTAAATCATTTTTCATACGTAATTTAAATTATTTTTAAAATCAAAAAGAAGCGCTAAGCCACAAGGGCTATACAGCGCACTGGTAAGTTAAACTATACAATAATTGCTGAAATTTCATTATATTATTATAATAAAAAAGAACGCTAAGTGTAATCATTATAATAATGTATACAGTATTTCTCTATTTGATATTGTGTGCTGTATAGGCAGAACATTTTGAAAATAAAGATGCTGTATGACCCTTGTAGGTTTAGTGCTTCTTTTTGATTATAATACAGCCTCTCCTCAATGACAGAGTTCTGTTCCTAAGACCCCCGTTGGAAAATGAATTCGTTGGTAAGTGAGGAGCATACTATAATGGTAGTGGGTTTGTGTCAACCATCTTTGATAATGTTTTAATGTCACCTTGCACCATTTAAAACATTTCTGGTATATTTTTGTTTATACAGCAGTGTACTGTATATTGTAATAAACAAAATAGAGAAAAATCAGCTCTAATACACATTTAGTATGCATACTGGTCAGAGAGCTCATCAGTAAACGTGTGCTCACTATACAAGGAGAGGGCTGCAATTTGTGAATAAGGCTTATCCTTGATACTGGTAAGGAGCTCTTGATCAGTAGGAATTTAACCTAAATGTTACCTTGGATGCTGTATGACCCTTGTTTGGTTAAGCAATGTTTTTTATTATAATAATAATGGTCCCTTGGATTGAATCTGAATGCTTTCCATTCCCCATGGTGATGTATGACTCCCCAGGTTTAGGACAACGAAAAAAAAATTACATTGAAAGACGAGTTGTTGATAAGCTTACAGAGCTCTATACTTACTTTTTATTTTTATTATTTACAGTGGAACCCCCGGTTAACGATATTTTTCACTCCATAAGTATGTCCCGGGGCCAGTACTGACCGAATTTATTCCCATAAGGGAATATTGGTGAAGTAGATTATTCCCTTTTAGACCCCCAAACATACACGTACAAACGCACTTACTAAATACACTTACATAATTGGTCGCATTTGGAGGTAATCGTATGCGGGGTCCACTGTTTTTAACACATCGGCCGATTCCCACCAAGCCCGGATGGGCCCGAAAAAGAAAAACTTTCAAACATTCACTCCATCAGTCTTGCCAGGGGGTGCTGTACACTACAGTTTTTAAAACTGCCAAAATTAACACCCCTCCTTCAAGGGAAGACACTGTACTTCCCATCTCCAGGACTCGAGTCCAGCCTTCCCGGGTTTTCCCCGAATCCCTTCATAAAAGTTACTTTGGTCACACTCCAACATTACATTAAGTATTAAAAATCATTTCTCTCCATTCACTCCAATCAAATACACACCCCATGCTTGCTGGAAGTCCAAGCCCCCCGACACAAAACCTTTACCCCTCCCTGCAACCTTTCCCAGGCTGACCCCTACCCTTCCACTACAGGTTTATACCCTCAAAGTCATTCTGTTTCGTTCCATTCTCTATATTTATTAACAATAACTAATTCATGGCTCATGAAAAAATTATGTCTTCACAAATTTATATGGTTAACATTAATATATTTTTAATTATTATTATTATAATCAAAAAGAAGCGCTAAGCCCCAAGGACTATACAGCAATATATATATATATATATATATATATATATATATATATTTTTTTTTTTTTAAGCCAATAGTTTTCAAGATACGTGGCACTGATATGATCTATACAGTTTTCAGCATTTTCTTGTGTATAATTTGTTTTTGTATATTAAAAATATGACTTGATCCAATTGAACAAAATTTTGTGAATGAATTTTAAAAATTCACCAAGATCCATAAATGAACTGTTAATCACCCCCAAAATACTCAGAGTACCTTATTCCTTTGACTGTTTCGGTCGTATATATACATCTTACGAGTCAAACCCTTTTTGACGTATATACAGTGGACCCCCGCATAACGATTACCTCCGAATGCGACCAATTATGTAAGTGTATTTATGTAAGTGCGTTTGCACGTATGTTTGGGGGTCTGAATGGACTAATCTCTTCAAATATTTCTTATGGGAAAAAATTCGGTTTAGTACTGGCACCTGAACATACTTTTGGAGTGAAAAAATATCGTTAACCGGGGGTCCACTGTATACTCATATATTTAGCGGGTTCAAATCAAGCAGGAGATAGCTGGTAGGCCCACATATGAGAGAATGGGTTTGTGTGGTCCGTGTGCACCATATAAAAAAAATCCTGCAGCACGCTGTGCATGAGGAAAAAACTAACCATTTTTTTTAATTAAAATGCCGAATTTTGATCTATTTTGTATTGTATTTATGGTTGTATTTTCATTTTCTTGTCTCATTTGGTTAGAATGGAAAACATATTATAGAAATAGAGGTGATTTTGATTGGTTTTTACTATGAAAAGAACCTTGAAATGGAGCTCAAAGTAGGGGAAAATGTTTGATTTTTGCTGATGTTCAAAAGTAAACAAATGATGTCATTTTCCAATAATGTCCAAGTAGCCATTCTAATAGCAATCATGAATGGGTTGACATTATTTATACAATTATTACAATATTGAAGTAGTCTGCATAACAGTAAATCTTCTATTTTTTGTTTGAATAAAATTCAAAAAGAAAGCAAGAGTAATATCAGAGGGGCCTGGAGATGGGACTGATAAAGAAAATGTTATTTTAGAGCCCGGAATGTCTGCATTGTTTATTCTGGACCCTATTTTGAAATTTTCATATTTTTTAATTTTCGTGAAATTGGCCAAATTGCAAATTTCTGACCACGTTACTGGGTAGTCGAAATCGGTAAATGGGCAGTTTCTTGTACTCAGTCAATAGAAAAAAATGGAGTTCTAAAGAAATGGCTATGAGTTTGGTCGACTGGAAACAATGGAATTAGCGAAAATAGGACTCAAAGTGGGCGAAATCGCCGATTCATAAATATCGCCGAGGTCGCTAACTTTGTGAGAGCGTAATTCCGTCAGTTTTCCATCAAATTTCGCTCTTTTTGGGGTCATTACAATCGGTAAAAGATTCTCTATCACTTCATAAGAAAAAATAATTTTTTTTTCCCGAAATTTTGTGACACCAGGAGACGCCTAGGATTTGGGGTTGCGATTGTCAAGGGGTTAAATAAAAACTGTTATCAGTGAATTTGTGTGTACCTAGATCTTGAAGATTAAAAAAGTCTACACTCCGGGTTGCCTTTACACACACAATGACTAGCTGAGAACATATTAATATGCAAGAAATAAGACAAATTTATTAAATGCCCCGCTGTATGACCTTATGGGTTGAGTGCTTAGTTATGATTATAAAACTTGTATTAAATGCCCAAGATAAAATATCAAATAGAAGAGAAAAATATTGACTATGAGGTACTAGGGTGATCCATGACAAGGTCATTTTGCAACCAACAGCATTTTTGAAAGTAACTTCCACTTGTTTCGTACTACAATATAGACCGGTCCCATGCACACCATGTACAGTCAAGCCTCACTTTATGAAGATTCACATCGGGAAATTTAGCTTTTCATAAATTTTTACGAATTGGGGTTAACCCTTGTGGGTTTAGTGCTTTGTTTTGATTGTAATAATAATACATATTGAGCTTGTCCTTTCCCCTTTTGTGCATCAAACCCCTTTACCTCCCCTTCCCCCAGGCTATAATCCCATATGGGTTTAGCATTTCCTCTATATAATATTATCAAGTTTTATGTGAAAGTGCATACCCTAGTAAATCATTCAAACAAATTCATGCACCTGAAATCCTTTCCAAACAGTAACATAAACAGCATCAGTTCAGTCGGCCCTCCTTAAAATCAGCTTTAGTGCACATCTTGAGAAATATTTTTAAAAAAATACTGTGATTCATAATGTTAATAATGGCTTCAAGAAGAAAAGCTCTACAAATTGTAATGGTGCCATGATTATTATAATTATAATAATTGTAATGGTGCTAATAATGTTCTAGAAAGCTATGACTCTGGAAATGAGGCCAACATATTTTAACTAGAGAAACATTAAACTGTAGGGGTCACATTACAATAGGAATGGGAGACATTCTTGTTCAGTCCATGTGAAGGAAGCATCAGTTCATTCCTGTAAAAGGACCTCTCACTAGCATGAAGACACCCTTGAGAGAGGGCTGCAATAATGAAACTTAGCAATGTTAAAAGAAAAATTATAATATCTGCCAGATATTTAATTTATTGTCAATGGTAATACCATAATTTAACATTTTTCCCATGCTTGTATGTTTTGTCTCGAGCAAATTTTGGGGTTATTTTAGGTCACTTTGAAATGCAACTCCCTTCAAGAAGGTGCCTTAATGCCAGTGAGGAGCCATGTGTATGGAAGCAAATCTATTATTCTTTTGTTTGATCAAACTATTTCTACCATTCCACCATGAGCTGTAATAACCCCTACAGATTAGTGCTCCTCCCACAAATGTAACATGTGCAATGAACCTCCAGTCATAACACTATGCATATGAGAAATAGTGATTCAACATTACAAATTTCATTGGGTGATCTCTTGAGAAATGTAATTATATTTAAAAGCAGAGATAGCCTGTATGTACAACTTTCAGCCAGTTGATGAAACCATGTAAGCATCTACTTATTGTTAAAGATGGAAATATTTAAATTTATTAACTATTAAGATTCTTTTTCACTGGAATGTATTAAGAGAATATAGAAGCATTTAAATCATGCATTGACAATATAGCTACTAACTTGTGAAGGAATCCAATTAACCCTTTAACTGTGTTCAACATACTAGTATGCAGGTGGTGGTATTGTGTCTCACATACTAGTACACACCAATTTTTGTATCCACAAATCTGCCACCTGCCAATATTTATCTCAGGTCATTTCTTTGGGTCCCCTTCATCTATTCATACATTTGAAAGGAACCAGCTGCTGTGTTTCACACCAGGGTCCTACTAGCAAACTATGGTGGCAAGTGCTCATTGATAACATTCATTCAAATTTATTACAATTTCATGATACTAACAATGGAATTCAGCCACAAGCACACTAGGTATAACCCAGTCAAGTCAAACAGGTGATAATTTCATAATTGTAATATTATATGTATTCATATACATAGAAAAAACCTAGAACAAATTATAAAAAATTAATAATTATAAAGTATATATACTGTATACCAGAGGCATCGCTAGGGTTGGTGTTACCCAGGAAAAACACTGCAATATCAGAGAAACACTAGTTCCAATTTGACCTTGAGTACAGGTAATATCTCAGTGATTCTTGATCTTACATTGTCTTTCCTTCAATCCTGCAAAATCATCTATCACATCATCAAAATCAATGATTTTCCCTATATAGGTCTATTTGTACTCTGTAATCATATAGTACAGTGGTACTTCGGGATACGAGCAACTGAAAAATAAACGATTATGTAAGTGCTTTTGCAAGTGTATTTTGGGGGTCTGAAACAGATTAATCTAATTTACATTATTCCTTATGGGAACAAATTCGTTCAGTATTGGCACTTGAACGGCCTTCTGGAACGAATTAAGTTCGTATCCCGAGGTACCACTGTAATAGGCTATATAGAATGAAGGATTCTTCTCTTATGTTGGTGCAGCACTGTTTTGAGCATTAGTGTCACCTTTAGAGGCTCTATGGTGTCACCCGGGTGCCCCATCCCTTACGACGCCACTGCTGTATACGTATATAACCCAGTCAAGTCGACCAATATTACTTATTTCCATGTTTTAAGGAGTGTTACACTCTGAAACAATTTGGCTTAGTGCCTCTTTTTGATTATAATAATAATAATAATATAATCTGAAACAATTGTATTGTTGTAAGTATTCCTTGTATATAGCCTTAGAAGACCAAATAGTAAGGAAAAAATATAACAACTAGTCATAACGTATATATACCGATTATTTCAAGCAAAGCAATATTTGAAGTGCTAAAACAACTTGAAACACATCTAATATTATTAAAAATTTGTTTATATAGCAATAAACATTAAAAAACAGAACAACAATCATATTAGCATCAATAAATTGTAAAATGTAAATATGGCTGGTGCTCCTGTTGCCAATTAGTGATAATTTTTCCACTAACTTCAACATGCCATAAAATTGTAAATTTTGGACAGATTTCACTCATTTTATTTTTATTCAGTTCAGAAAAACAAACTATCAATCCAAAAGAAACAATATCTTTCTTTTCTAAAATCTTCCCACATACAGGAATTTTCTCTTCAGGTTATTCCACAGTTAAAGGGTTAAATTAATTCATCCTATGTACCGAAGTGATGGAGGCTTGTTAATTCTATTAACAAGAACCATGTTCTCTGAATTATTTCTGAAAAGTTTCTGTATCATGAAAACAACTTATGTTGCACAATACCCTACAAGAACTGACTTTAGTTTCTTGAGCAGAAAAACAGCAAGGCATTATTGCTTTAATAAGTGCTAATTCTCTCCATCACATATCAACCATTCCCATGATGTTACATTTGTGGATAGAAAAAAAAAAAAACAGTTTTTATAATATAAGGATCGTAGCTCAACCACACAATGAGATCTGAAAATTAGCAGAGTTACTTAGACTTTTTGCTCATCTACCTTCTTAGTTATTGCATGCAATTTTTACAAATTTTGTGGTCTTGAATACAACATATATTTAGTATACTAATCTAATGAAGGTCCATCTGAATTTGTTTAGGATATGACTACATTGTTAGGCAAGAAGATATGACAAATAAATTATGATACAATGGAAAACATGAAGATGTAAAATGTGTAAAAGTTTTTTAGCATATGACTATAATCTTGGTAACTGGAGAATCTTGAAGAAATATTCAACCTGAAAAAAAAAAATCATGAATACATATACTACAAAGAACAAAAATAAATATTAATATACTTGTACACAAATAACTCGCACATAAAGAGAGAAGCTTATGACGACGTTTCGGTCCGACTTGGACCATTTACAAAGTCACACTAACCAGAAGAGGAGCAGGACGTCTATATATAGGCAGGAAGAGGTGGTGGTGGTGGTAGTAGTAGTAGTAGTAGTACAAGAATGGTATATAATACTTACAAGATGAAAATTAAGATACATGCGCAATACCCGGGCATCCCTATCGTAGACGTTTCGCCAGCCACTGGATGGCAAAATGTCCACAACAAAGACACCCAGATGCCGCACATGTGTCTTAATTTCATCAGTAGTAGTAGTAGTAGAAGAGGTAGTAGTAGTGGTAGAAGTGGGGAATAAGGAGGACGAGCCAGTCAAATGCAAAGGAAGGGGAGCACTGCAAGAGAGCTAGGTGCCCACAGAGGGAGAGCAAGCGCACAGAGGTGCGTGAAAGGGGAAGTGGTGAAATAAAGAAGGAACAGAAACATGAGACGGAAGAAAGACAACCCAGAGGAGAAAAAGGAAAGAGGAAAGGGGAAGAGGGAGAAGAAGAAAAAGAAAAAATGAGGAGTCAGGTTAAGTCACGGGTGTTCTGAAGTTTGGAGCATTTTACAATGTAGTGGGAGAGGAAGGCATCTACAGAGACGAAGCCAGGGCTAAGATTCATACAAGGAAAGTTGTGTATTAGAGAGGACTCAACTAGACGGCGACTGTTCGAGTTGGAAGTAGGGAAGACAGTTTTAGCAGAAGACCAGTCATAGGATGGCTATGATCTCTGACGTGACAGAAAAGAGCATTGTTAGTGTCGGCTAGCCTAACACTATTTTTGTGCTCCCTAAGTCTGTCAGAAGAGATCGACGGTTTCTCCGAAGTATTGAAGAGGACAGGAGGAGCAAGAAATAGAGTAGACACCAGGAACATCTGTAGAGGGAGGAGAGGTATGAAAGAGATTAGTGCGAAGAGTGTTAGTCTGGCGGAAGGTAAGCTTGATGTCTAGGGACGGAGAGAATTTTTGAGATTAGAAAGACCGGAAATGTAGGGAAGGCAGAGGATAGAAGAGTTCCCAGGAGTAGAGAGTTTGGGAGAGAAGAAATTACGTTTAGCTCGTGAGAAGGCAGAGTCTATGAAATGGGAAGGGTAGCCAAGACGGGAAAACGAATTATGAAGAGTGGAAATTTCTGCTGGAAGGAACTGAGGATCACAGATGTGAGAGGCACGGAGGAAAGAGGGAGATAAGAACACTTTTCTTGACAGGGGAAGCATGATAGGAAAAGTAGTGAATGTACATGCCACTGTGCATAGGTTTTTGGTAAACGGAAAAGGAAAAACCTATATCTGAGTGGTGGACATGGACATCAAGGAAAGGAAGCAAGGAATTAGATTCCCATTCAGCTTTAAACTTAATGGAAGGGGCAAGATTATTAAGAGCTTCAAGAAAAAGTTGGAAGAGACTGGAGTCATGAGGCCACAGAGCAAAGATGTCATCCACATAGCGGAGCCAGAGTGAAGGTTGCACATCGAGGGTAGGAAGAAGAACAGTCTCGAAGTATTCCATGTAAAGATTAGCAAGGACAGGAAGAGAGAGGAGAGCCATAGTGACACCGAAGGTTGAGAATAATATTTCCCTTGGAAGGAAAAGGAGTTAAAGTCCACACAGAGGCGGATAAGATCAAGAAAGACATCAGTAGGCATAGGGAGATGTAGAAAACCCTTCATGGGCCTTCTCTCTAAGGAAATCAAGGACATCATCGAGAGGGACATTGGTGAAGAGGGACTCAACGTCAAGATTAGCATCTTACAGGTTGGGAGAGAGCGAACCCGTTCAATGAAGTCTTGAGAGTGACTGAGGTGGGCAGGAAAAAGTACCAAGAAAGGGAGTGAGGGTTTTGGCCAGCCAAGAAGCAAGAGAATAAGAGACAGAACCTCTAGAGGATATGATAGGACGAAGAGGAATATCAGGTTTATGAGTTTTGGGAAGGCCATAGAAATAGGGAAGAGAGGGACAGATGACACGAAACCGTTGAACAAGGTCAAAGTCAGGAGGGCGGAGGTTGGAGAGAGTCCTTAGTTTCTTGTTGAAAGTTCTCTTGATGCGATCAAGAGGGTTGGAAATGAGAGGAGTGTAGGTACGTGAGTCAGAGAGCAAGACATCAGCTTTACGGAGGTAATCCTCGCGATCAAGGATGACTACCGAATTACCTTTGTCAGAAGATAGTATGACAATACATGTATTAGTGTTGGATTTAAGAGAAGAAAGGGCAAGTTGGTAATGGTGTGGAAGGTGGTGATTCTTAGAAAACAGACTAACAAGAGCAGGAAGGAGAGCACCACGAAAAGTGGACAAGTCAGGAAGATTACGGGAGCAAGATTGACGAAAGGAATCAAAAGAGCTAATCAGGGCAATACCAGCGCGAGGGATAGGCGAAGTGGCAAAGGAAAGACCAAAACCAAGAAGTTCAAGCTCATACTGAGAGAGTGAGACAGAAGAAAGGTTAGTAACACAGTCAGTGAGGGAGAATTTAGACCAAGGGCTAGCTATCCTCTGCCTTCCCTACATTTCCGGTATTTCTAATCTCAACAATTCTCTCCGTGCCTTAGACATCAAGCTTACCTTCCGCCAGACTAACACTCTTCACACTAATCTCGTTTCATACCTCTCCTCCCTCGACAGATGTTCCTGGTGTCTAGTCTATTTCTTGCTCCTCCTGTCCTCTTCAATACTTCGGAGACACTGGTCGATCTCTTTCTGACAGACTTAGGGAGCACAAAAATAGTGTTAGGCTTGCCGACACTAACAATGCTCTTTTCTGTCACGTCTGAGATCATAGGCATCCTATTGACTGGTCTTCTGCAAAACTGTCTTCCCTACTTCCAACTCGAACAGTTGCCGTCTAGTTGAGTCTCTCTAATACACAACTTTCCTTGTACGAATCTTAGCCCTGGCTTCGTCTCTGTAGATGCCTTCCTCTCCCACTACATTGTAAAAAGCTCCAAACTCAGAACACCTGTGACTTAACCTGACTCCTCATTTTTCTTTTTCTTCTTCTCCTCTTCCCCTTTCCTCTTTCCTTTTTCTCCTCTGGGTTGTCTTTCTCTCTTCTGTCTCATGTTTCTGTTCCTTCTTTATTTCACCACTTCCCCTTTCATGCACCTCTGTGCGCTTGCTCTCCCTCTGTGGGCACCTAGTCTCTTGCAGTGCTCCCCTTCCTTTGTATTTTGACTGGCTCATCCTCCTTATTCCCCACTTCTTCACTACCACTACTACATACCTCTTCTACTACTACTACTACTGATGAAATTAAGACACATGTGCGGCGTCTGGGTGTCTTTGTTGTGGATGTTTCGCCATCCAGTGGCTGGCTGGATGGCGAAACGTCTACGATAGGGATGCCTGGGTGTTACGCATGTATCTTAATTTCATCTTGTCGGTATTATATACCATTCTTGTACTACTACCACTACTACTACCACCACCTCTTCCTGCCTATATATAGCTGTCCTGCTCCTCTTCTGGTTAGTGTGACTTTGTAAATGGGTCCAAGTCGGACCGAAACGTTGTCATAAGCTTCTCTCTTTTATGTGCGGGTTATTTGTGTATCGTTCCAGCCACGGTATTGTGCCTTTTTTTGTTATTATATACTTGTCATGATTTATAGTCACAGAAATGAGAATTTCACAGTAATGTGAAATTAACAAATTATGTAAGATCACATATGATCACCTTAGTACTAAGTAGGTTGCATTATCATTATGTAAAAAAGAAAATGATTGTTTAGTGCTCACCAGGAAACATAATATTTTTTTTTTTTATTATCACACTGGCCGATTCCCACCAAGGCAGGGTGGCCCGAAAGAGAAAAACTTTCACCATCATTCACTCCATCACTGTCTTGCCAGAAGGGTGCTTTACACTACAGTTTTTAAACTGCAACATTAACACCCCTCCTTCAGAGTGCAGGCACTGTACTTCCCATCTCCAGGACTCAAGTCCAGCCTGCCAGTTTCCCTGAACCCCTTCATAAATGTTACTTTGCTCACACTCCAACAGCACGTCAAGTACGTCAAGCACTTGGCGTGCTGACGAAACATAATAATCATATTTTATACTTTTTTTTTTTTTAAATAATCACCAAACTCATATAGGCCATGCTTAAGTTTTCTGAGCCTGGAGCTGATCAAAGACACAGAACTGTGAAGGCTCCAGCTGTTGCCAAAATTACATTTTAGGAAACGACCAACGTTGTGCGAGCTTCATGGATACAGTACTGTACAGATCGTATGTACATCA
Organism: Cherax quadricarinatus; assembly: GCF_026875155.1. Taxonomy (NCBI): domain Eukaryota; kingdom Metazoa; phylum Arthropoda; class Malacostraca; order Decapoda; family Parastacidae; genus Cherax; species Cherax quadricarinatus. The sequence continues at coordinate 30,751 of NW_026469794.1, forward strand.
CTCCTGTCCATAAAATAAATATTTCACAACAGTGTGTAAGTAAAAAATTTGTTAAGGAGTAATGGGGACTAATCTGGGTGTGGATTCCTAAGAAAATCTGTTAAGGAGGCTCTCACTCCCTTATGACTTGACATCAATAAGTGGAGGAGACAGTCATCTGCACTATGGTCATGGTGATTCATACTTCACTAAAAAACAAAAATATTACTTTCTGTGATTTGCTAGGACTCTTAGCACCTGCTCTTGTGACTTGTATGTGTGTGCTCGTACTGTGAAAGGGGTTGTGAGCACAAAACAATATTCAAGTCAGGAGAGCAGATTTGAAAAGTACCATCACTGTTGTTGCTCTCATAACACAACCTGTAATTTTCCTGGCCTTTGCTAAAGCCTGATACTACAGATGTCTATGCCATTCCTGGTTACACAGCCATACACAACTAGGCCAGATCAACAAGGGGGTGGCACAGCTATATACTACTCAGACCAACTAGAATGTATCACTAATACTTGCACAAGGGATGAACATGGGGAATATATAATAGCTAAATTCAAATCCAAATACCTACGAAAACCTCTCACAGTGATAAACATCTACAGAGTACCACAAACATTAGCCATTTTAGTGAAAACCTAGGAAGTATGATAACTGATGCACGCATGAACAAAGATCACTTACTACTCTCAGGCGACTTCAATATAAATCTCATGCAAGACCAGGACCCACAAGTTACTGAATTCACAAACACTATGAGTAACTGCATGTTGCTACCAATAGAAGCAAAACCTACAAGAGTTACAGAGACTAGTGTTTCCCTACTAGACCACATCTGGACCAACACCATATCCCCTTTAAAATGAGGCATAATCACAGATAATAGCACAGATCACTACCCTACCTTCCTCATAACAAATCTTGGCAAATTACCCCAAGACACTACTAAAGTCACTTTCAGACTTCACAGTGAGGCAGCCATTAATAACTTCACAGCAGCAGTGACAAACATTGACTGGCACACTGAGCTAGAAATCTATACAGATATTGACGAATGTATTAATAGTTTTCTAAAAAAGACCCAATACCTCTATAGCAAGCACTGCCCCCAAAAAACTAAACAGATGAGAGCTACGAGACTGAACAGTCCCTGGCTAACACCCAGCATCTCAATCCATAAATACAATGCACTATACGAAAACAGCCAGAATGGGCACTATCAGAAATTCTGGAACAAAAAAGATATCA